>PVKA01000959.1:0-12500 GCA_004027165.1 Ctenomys sociabilis
AAAAGTAATTTATAAATGTAATGAGCATAAATATCAAGGAACAAAATACATATTAAAAGACATATTAAGATCCTTCATATACTATTAGTAGAATTAAAAAATGATTTTTAAAAATTATAGTCATACTTAAAAAGAGGAACATACTCATAAGCAAACAAAACAAAACCAGAGATGTCTCCCACTGAAGAGAAATCGATGTGAGACCAGAGTGTTAAGTAAAAACTACCTAATGGGAAACGTGGGTAAAACTACCCGTGTGTAATTAGGAATAGTGATAGTGACTCAAGGCCATTAGTGGTGGCCAAAACACATCTGCATCCTTCATCCCAAGGTTACAGTGAAGAGAAGTTACCTAACCATGAACAAGGATAAACAATGAGTTTATGTATAGAGTAAGACCCTAGTCTACACCGCAATGAGGCAAAGGGCCTAGGATTTTCTCATTTCTTTAGGATGATGGGCCCAACAAAGCCACAGTGATAAGCCTTAGTAAGGAATAGGATAGCAAGCTCAGGCAAGGGGAACCATGACACCATTCTTATAAGGAAGACAACAAAACCCAAGAGAATGAGGAGATGAATCCTAATGAATATTTTTAAAAATCCATAAAAAAGGAAAAGCATTGACAATGCAAAAACCTAAAATTAAGCACAAGAAAACTGAAATATTTGAACCATATAAGAAGAATATTAAAATAAGATTTTAAATCATTAAAGAAATAAAAGAAGGAAGAAAGTGTATAAAATAACACCAGGACATAAGGAAATTAAAAACCCTATAAAACTGTAAAATACTTTAGAAACGATAAAAGTTCATAGGTAAAAAAGAGGCTAGATGCAGCTAACTAGCAAAAAGGACTAAAAAATTACCGAAAAGATTATTTTTTTAAAAGGTTGAAATTTGAAGGGAGCAAAAGAAAGTTAGAAACAAGGAAATTAGGGGTCAGGGAGATAGCTCAATGGTATGAATGCCTGCATGGCAAACACAAGGTCCCAAGTTTGATTCTCAGGAACCAAAAAAAGAAAGAAAAAGGGGAGAGAGAGAGAGAGAGAGAGAGAGAGAGAGAGAGAGAGAGAGAAATGAAAAATGTTCTAACTGGTATCTGTTAGTTTACTTGTTTACTTAGTACCTAAGTGGTACCTTGGTTCATGAAATTGATTCTTTCCACAATTCTAGTCACAAACCATGTTAGAGGAGAACCAAGTCAAATTCAACAGTTAGATTCTGTGTTGATCTTTGGGGAAATTTAACTTGGTTCTAATCCAATTCAGTTTTTGACCAGAACTGCAAAGAGAATTGAGTTCACGAACCAAGGTATCACTGTACTGAAGAGAACTTTAGAGGAAGAAGGGAATGTGAAGAGATATCAACTTATATTCTCTAATATTAAAGAAAAACCATGACTTAGGAGATTGAAAATACCAAGAAGTGCAAACTTTAAATATATATACATACATATATATATATATATATATATATATATATATATATATATATATATGTATATATATATAATGTAAGTTTCCAAATATCAAAGTTAAAATGAAGCTAAATGGTCAGGGAACATTGCGCAGGCAATGCCAATCACATTGGCAACAGACTTCTCATTAGCAACAGTAGTTCTAGGAAGTCTATGGAATGATTGTCAAAGCACCACAGAAAAATGCATGAGTCTAAAGGGTTAGAAAAAAATTGATCACATATTTTCTCCTTAAGACAAAACAAAACAAAGTTATGTATCCAACAAGGAAAAAAAAATAAAAACAAAAACAAAAACAAAAACATGAAGGAAGGAGCAAATGTGGGGGGTGGGGAGTCTGTACATGGTAATAAATCTAAATAAGTATGTTTTTAAAAATAAGTTGAGACTAACACTAGAGAATTGTGATGTGGGATGCGTGGATGTTCATTTAGTTGAAAGCTAAAGCTTCTAGTTAGATAATGACAGAAATACTGATTAAGTTTTATTTTATTGGCAAATTATAAATTTAAATTAGATACATTAAAATGCTAAGAAAAGTCATTAAAAAATAAAAGCTATATGTATAAATACTAAACAAGTAGGTGGGGGAAAGAACGACATAAAATTCATACAGAGCATGAGAAAAACAGAAAAAGAAAAAAGGCATTTCAAACAGAAAATGCAGGATAAAGTATTAGAAGAAGTCTTCATAAATTTTTAAAAATATTATAATTTTACTTTTGGAAATAAACCAGGTTGGGGTTTCTAAGACAGGCTGAACTATCAAGGAATGTGGTTGAAATCAGCAAAAAAAAAAAAAAAAAAAAAAAAATAGATTCATCTCAGTAGAAATTCACCAGTCACTTTTCTTACAAAATGTAACAGCAGGACTAGGTTAAAACTTGAGGGTCAGGATGATCTTCTCAAAGATTTTCAGTCAAAAGTTAACTGAAATACATTGAAGACAGCTGCAATAAAGGGAACTCTTTAAGTGATACAGGAAAAAACTGTGAAGAGATTACCAGAGTGGTCAATGGGTGGTCAACAGATTAGCTCACTGGGATTCCAGTGTTAGACATCTACCTTTTGTTCAAATATCTGTGGCAAGACTGGGTTAAGGAATTGGTTAGATGCTGAGTAACAGCTTCCCAGAGCTAGGCACATCCACTAGACCTGTTTCCTATAATCTAACCTAAATCATAGGTTAATCTAAAATAACATGTCACTCACTATGGAATAACCTAAAATAATTTGCCACTAAGAAATGTGAATGAAGGTGTATTAGAAATGACAAAAGAGCAATGCTGAGAATCCAACTTACAGTGAAATGTAATAAGTGATAAAAGATAATAAAAGAAACAGATAAAGCTAAAGATTAGAGCAATGACAAAGCCAATGATTGCTACCTGAGTAGGTGGGATCCAGCTCCAGAAGTGACTCATGGGCCAGGGCATTAGATAGGTCAAGGAACAGAGTCTCCTTGGGCTTGTGGAAGCAGGCTTTGAGCACCAGAGCAACAGGAATGTCACTGCTGGAGACTTCAAAGGAAGATTAGCTCTGGGCAAAACCAGAAGGAAAAGGTTGTCCAGGTGGAGTGGAATTAAAGCTTTTGGAGCACAGGAAGCCGATGGGTGTCACCAACAATCACCAGAGAGAGGGGAGAGGAACGCTGACTGAGAGGGCAAGGGAAATAATCTAATTAGAGGTTCTGAGGACTACTGAACCACCCCACTCCTGGACCCAAGACACATTGCTAAGAATGCCAGCCCCTTAACATTCATCAATGCGTTTTGTCACTTTCATAATGAAATTCCACCTACTCAGCACGTTCTCTGTGAACCCTGAGCTCTACTTCAGTTCCCACCACTCAGCCACACAGGCCTTTCCCTCTTCTTCTGAGCTACTTTCCTCCATCTATCTACACATCTATTGGCTTCACAACCTGGAATTTCCTTTCCCTACATCTTTACCCAGCTGACCCTTACTTAGTTCTCACATGAAGCCCAAGAGTCCTCTCTTCCAGAAACCCTTCCCTGGGCACCCAGCCTGAGTCGCATGTCATGGTTCTTCCATTCCTCCTCTTTCCCCTGCTATATTCTAAGAGCCTCTGCCACAACATGACCTGTGAAGCTCCTGCAGGGCAGGTACTGCATGTTACCCATGTGGGTGTGCTGGGACAGAGTAGAGTTCCTAAGGCAGTACGGCCTCTCATATATTTTTCAGGTATCTGCATGAATTTCAAAAACATTGAAATAAATTTTGTCATCACATTTCACAAAGAAGAAAAATTAAATAACATAGATGAACAAATTCCTCCACATGACATTTCATTTAGAAAAAAAGAGAATGAATACAGCATAGTGTGAGCAGTTGGGGCAGGATGAGCAGCAGAAATACGGGTTGCCTAAGAGACTGCAATGAAACAAGACAGAAAAGAAGTCTACTAGATATGTTTGCTCCATGTGTGTGATGCAAGATTACAGGAATAAGAGAAACAAGGAACTGAGAGGCCATCAGCATTTGGCTGTCCACCAAACATTATCTCATGTCATCATGCACAGTAAATCTTGGAGATGGAAATTTACATCTCCATTTTACTGGAAATCCAGCAACAGGGTTCACAAAGGAGTTTTGGTGGAAAATCATGGTAATTCTGTGAAAATTCTTTCTCTGGTGTAGTGAGATCAACTGATTATGTCAAGTATAGGCTTCCTTGAACAGGAAGTTTATTCAAAGCCCCACACGGGAAAGGACAGAACGTTTTGGTTCTTAGGCTCTATAGCATTTAATGTATGTTTTAGACTTGTTAGGACTAGGTATGTATTTGTTGATTGCACAAATGAATTAATGCATACATGAATTGGTTAATCAGTGAAAGCTAAATATATTAAGCATGAATATAGTGCCCTAAGTCCTTAACATGCATTATCTTACTTAATTCTTACAATGTCCCTGATTATCTTCTGTTTTGTAGGTGATTAAAGTGAGGCTGAGAAAGCCTTACAAGCTGAAACAAGGTTGCACAAAACTTAAAAATGACAAGCAAGAATTTCCCCAGGCCTTTCTGCCTCTGAGTTTATACTCTAACATTCTGCGACATTGCCTCTCAATTAATGGGTCTCTTTGAATTAACAGACTTCTCTGAATGTCTCAGTTTGCTCATGTGAAGATAGAGGATGGTTCCTGATGTCCCAGCACGATGAAAAGAAAGCATGAAGTGGAGGGAATTGTGGATGATTAGTTCAAAATGCAGAAAGTCTAAAAATACATTGGCTTCCCTCTTAGATATTGGTCCAACAGGGGTGGAACAACTTTAATTAGTGTAACAGGACAATAGGAATTAAATTGGCTTGGTCATAAGATTTTTACAAGATGACACTGATGGTATTGCTATCCAACTTCAAAGATTTGGAAAGATGTTCCTGCTAACACTGGAGAAAAGCAACCTGTTTTTCATCAACTAGGCTGGCCTGACAAATTAAGTCTGTGGAGTCATTAGATTAAGATAAGAGCTTATCTCCGAGGTTGACATTTATTCAGAGGTTTTTATACTGCTCAGCTAGTAATTAGTGCTGTTGAATTTTTAACACTGCTTTGTCCAGTCACTCAAAACTTCTAGTGGTATATTTCTGTCTCCTCTCTATGTTTTTGGTTATTAAAAATAGATGAGAAATACAAGTGAATGGCTTTAGAAGGCTTGAGTAATTTTTCCAAAAATTCAGTGGTAAAACATGGAATTTAATGATTTATTTGCAAAAGAAAGGAGCTGTTCTCGCAAATTGATTAATGTGGACTAAGAAGTTACCTTCACTATGGATCTACAGTTTCTTCTAAGGCATACACATGATAGGTTTATTGCATTCCAGTAGATTTATTAAAACTATGATCACACACAGTAATGGCTTCCCACTGCTTCACATCTCTAATGCAACAAACATACTGTAGATCCAGACAACTGTTCAGAGTTGTGTGTGTATGTGTATGTGTGTGTGTCTGTGTGTCTGTGTGTGTGTTTCTTTCCCTGTAGTTTCTTTGCTATGGCTGGCTGGACTGTTAAAAGTCTTGTTTCCTTAGTTTTCTTGCACTTATAATAACAACTTGATTGCTATAAGATAAACCAATATATTAAGCTTACACATATGTGGTGACAGTCTGTCAAACAAACAATGCTCATATTTTTAAGATGCTTGGCTTGCAAAATTCAAATTTCCATTGAAATGCTAATTAATAATCCAATGGGTGAGAGCCCTTATTTTAAGAAAGTTCATTACTTGGTTAAGGTTACATCTTTTTAATATTACTATCACATCATTTATTTTGTCCAAAGTGTGGATATCACTCATCACTCAACGTATCGCATTTGGCACTTTTAGAAAAATGTGGCGGAGAGAACGCTGCAGGGACTAGTGAAAGATTTGACTCTACAAGCTCACAGTAACATCACCCAAAAGGAAACCTCAAAGAAAACCCTACATGCTTAAGATAACGAGTTTGGAAGGCAGATTCTCTTTCATTAAAACTTGACCTCTGTAGTCCTGTAGTTAACAGACCTAAGTTGGAGTTTCTTGCTCGCCAGCCTGTGTGCACGCTGCCCAAGGTGAAGCATCCCACAAAGCACAGGAAATTCTTCATATTGATTATAAAGCAAGAGCAAGCTTTTTCTCAATACCCCCAGTGAATTCCACTCCCCCCTTGGCAACTCTGCACTGTAGCCCAGTGAAAAGAAAAGGCTCTAGTTCTCAACTTCAGCAAGCGTTGAGTTCAGTCTCCTTGACTGCAAAATAAGAGGTTTGTTCAGGATAATCTTTAAATAGACACTCAGATTCCTAAATCTCAAATCTGTGTTCTAATCCCCAAAGCACAATTATAAGATGTCTGAGTGGACTGAAAAAATTATAATGTAAGCATATAACCCTGAGTTTAGTTTCATTTGATGAACTTGAAATAGTATAGAAACTCTGAAATTATGTGATTACATTTTGTCATAGAATAGAGGTCAAAGAATATTGAATGAACAAATAAATGGAGACATAATGCGGGATACTGAGATTTGGAATTAGGCATCCTTAATTGCAATTCTCAGCTCTGTAATGTATTTATGACTTGGGAAATTATTTAAACCTCTGAACTACTTCTCTGTGAGTGAATCTAGCGTAATAACCAGCCCACTGAGTTGTTGGCAAAATAAACAAAAAAATACATGTGCATACAGTAGGTGCTCAAAAACAATATGTGTTTTCATTTCCTTTCCCCCAGGGATGATTTTTTTGTTTTGCTTTTTTCACCCTCTGGTTTCACATAAATTAAGTTGTAAAAATATTACCATCCAGCTATTACCAACCACTACCAACATAAGGCGGTGTGTGTTATTATTATCTTTTTGTAGGGATTGAAAAAGGAAGCAAGAGAAAGAGCATAAAGCTCCTGCCTCCCTCTGGGTAATCAGGCCCGGGAAGGTAGGCGGCAGTCAGTATGTTTACAATGTACTC
The DNA here is from genome assembly GCA_004027165.1 of Ctenomys sociabilis. Classification (NCBI taxonomy): domain Eukaryota; kingdom Metazoa; phylum Chordata; class Mammalia; order Rodentia; family Ctenomyidae; genus Ctenomys; species Ctenomys sociabilis. Next base: position 6,952 of record PVKA01000959.1, read on the forward strand.
CATCTCAGTACTCAGCCTTCATTAACTGGTGCACCCCCACCCCCAGCCTTCTGAAGAGCAACATGTAATTAGAGCACTAACGAGGTCATTTAGCAGAAACCATGGGTAGGGAGTAATGAATGTGCTATCAGGCTCGAAGAACAGCTTGGGCAAAAATCCAAACAGTCCATGTTCAACTCTGATGAGAGGACCCAAACTTGGAAAATGAGCTTGGAAAAAGGTTAATAATAGGACACTTAAATAAAGCCTCCTCTCGGAGATACCCAGAGCGATGTCTGAGCACAGTCCTTCCAAGCTGGTCCCTGCAGACACTGTCTCGGTTTAATGAGAAGACCCATGACACTTTGTACCTAGCAATGTGAGTTGGTGCTTCAAGGTCATTCTTGGGGTCTGTAGGAAACAAACCCTAGAAGGGATTTCACAGGTTACCTGTTCAGTTTCCCCATTTTACAGATGAGTTTAGAACATTCCTGTGAGTTGAATTAAGTCTTCCAATTAGGAAGACTTAGAACCAAGGCCTCCAGATAACCAAGATGTGGTCACTTGTCCTTGCTGTCCCTTTGCCTCTGAGGATGACATTTAGGAGAACTATCAGACAGTGTGCAATGAGACTTGGACCACAACTCAAAAAATTAGATTCTGGAAAAATAAACCCATTCACCTGCCTGTGTGCATTGGGAATTAGCACTGTCCATTGAGCTACAGCTGCTAACATTGCTGCCACTTTCAACAGTACAGAAGAGGAAGTGGAGGCAAAGAAAGCAAAGGACACCAAACTCCTCCAAACCCCTGGCCTGGCTGATTTATCTCAACCTGGAGTGCTGCCACCCTGATTCTCCTCTGCAGTGTCCAGCTCCCCCAGTTGTTGCCTGGATCTGTACAAGTACAGCAGCCTGCTGGTGAGGAGGGCAAATAATGGGCCACAAAAGATGTTACTTTCTAATCTATAGTTTATAAATGTCATCAGAATGAATAAACTAAAAAGTAATACAAAACGTTTTCTCATGCTTTTTATCCAGTTAATAAATACTAAGTGTACAGCTGCACGGACATGTAGAAGTCCATGAAGAGTTTTGTTTTTTATTTCATGAAGAATTTTTGACAGTTAAAAAAATTTCTATTGTCAAAAAGGTGGAAAACTTCTAGAATCTTTCATGCAGATATTAGAATGGTAGCTCTATGTATTTGTTTTTTATAGCATTTTTTAAAAATCTTATTCTGCCTCTAAGTAGAACTTCATCACTCTTGATACTCCAAGTATTAAATAACATTCACAAGATGTATTCATTCCAAGAGACACTATCATCTCAACAAGCATCTGGTAAGCACTTGTCATGTATACAATACTAAAAGGCTATTTGTGGTGAACAAAGGCCCAGACTGTGCTTGTCCTGAGTATCTGACTATGCATGTGAGCAGCTCCAACACACCTATGAAACTGTTGAAGAATAGATACAAAGGAACATATGAAAGATCTCAGGAGTTTCTTCCTTCTTTGTGTGTATGTACATGCAAATGTTTGTGTGTACATGCATGTATGTGTGTGCACTCATATGTGCATGATCCTAGGGATTGAACTCTTTCCCTTCCCTACATCACCAGCCCTTTTATTACTATTGTTTTTATTCTGAAAAGGGTCTCACTAGGTTACTAAGTTGCGCTAGCTAGGCTTGAACTTGAGACCCTCCTGCCTCAGACTTCCAAAGAATATCCACCACCAGGGCTTAAAAATTATTGGTTTGTTTGTTTGACCAGTAAATTCTGACTGCAGAGCCTGCTTCTGGAACCAGGAGACATTTCTTTGCTCTTTTGAGGTGTTCCATGTGCCCCTGGGAGCCCTCTGCTTTGGATGCCTCCCACACGCAACTGGGTTCCCCAGTGGCCACTGCCAAGGGCCAGGTTCTCACCCAGGGCTTGACTCTTACTCCTCAGGCATCCTATGCTCCTCATACACAGCCATCCACACTTGCCCATGTTTCTCTTGGAACAAATAAGAAAGTGAGAGAGAACCTGCCTATCAGGAGATACAGAGTCTCAGTGGCATGGTCCAATGCCAAAATTAATGGAAGGAGGACAATGAGCTTCAGGATGGGGGCCTGCAAGAGTGTGTGCTTCTTGTTCCCTTAACACAGGCTTCCCTGGTTGATTTTGACACAGGTCATGATAGGAGAAGATTCTTCAATGTGCTAGATTATCAGCTAAGTCAGGTCTTAGCTGATAGTGTTAGCTTAGCTTAGTGTTGACACACAACACTGCAGGAGTTGTCATGGCCACAGATGCTGACCAGTGGCTTAAAACTAAAGCCGACCTATGACATTTTCCTTTCACAGCCCCCTCCTCCTTGTGGCAGAACCCAGACAGAGCCTGATAATACTCTGCTGATGTGGGACACAGTGCGCTGGATCAGAGCTGAGACTTCAAGGAGCTGAACTGAGGTTCAAATTCCATCACGGTATAGCCTGAGACAAGCTGCGTCACCTCTCTGAACACCAACCTGATTCGTGGAAAAATAAAGATGCTAGTGACACCAAGCATGTAAGGGGACAGTGAAACCTAAATGGGACGAGAGGTACCTGACACACAGAAGGTGCTTCACGAAATTTTGTTGTTGGGTTTCAAGAGCAAAATTCTAACACTCACCTCTCTGAGAGAAATAAAAGAAGCCAAGCTGCCAGTATGCAACAGCTGTTGCTCCGACAGGATGCAGCCACATCGGGTCAAGTCTCCCTTCCTCAGAGTCAAACGTACTTTATGGATACAGCAATTTTCATCGTGTCAAAAGATGCAAACATGTTGCCAAAATTCCCCAAATGTCAAATTAGTGACTAATCCATACAGTACTGAAGATCTTGTTCTCCTCTGGTTGACTCAGCACATAGATCGGGTGTCCCAGCCACTAGGCCAAGCAAATGTTAGTAAATATGGAAAATCACATTTCCCCTCACTGATTCTGGAATATAAACCTTGAGGGGTTTTGGAGTCGAGTAAGCTGTCCCCAGTCAAAACTTACCTGGCACTCGCTACATGTCCAATCCCGTGACAGGCCAGCATACAAGAATGGAGCCACAAACACTGATGCCACACCAGCTACTTAGCTTTATTCACCTTTCCTTTGTCTTTACAAAGGTCTTTTTAAAAACTTATTGAGTAGATAATGGCATGTGTGCGGCATTTCCTGGGCCTCCTTTTTGGGAGCACCTCTTTGTACAAGTAAGTATAAAGTGCTTGAGAAACTTCCTCAAGCCCATGATTTCCCCATTTTTCAGATGAGGAAACTGAGGCGCAGAGAAGTGAAGTCACTTGCTTAAAGCCACACTGTTAGTCACTGGCAAAGTTGAGGTAGGACCCAGACAGTCTGGCTCCAGAGCCCGTATCTTAACCATCAAATACAGCTTTGTAAAAGCAGAGGCCATAATTATTCCCATTTTACAGATAAGGAAAACAAGACTCAGAGAGGTTAAGTAACATTACTCAGAACATGTCACCACTGCTGAGTGGTGGTGGAGCTGGGATTTAAAATGAGGGATGTTTATATAATCCCTAGACCGCACGGTTATAGCATATACAAGAGCTATAAAAAAAAGAAGAGGAAGAAGAAGCCATTTCTAGTGTGACTGCCAAGACACCGAAAAAGGCAAGAGGAAGACCATGGCCATAAACATGAAAGGCCTCTACTCTCAGGCAGTCATTAGTGGTCAGGGCCTCGTCACATGACTGAGCCCAGGGACTTTTCTCCAATCTGGACCAAAGGCTAACCTCAGAAATGCCCTGCCTGCTTTGCATTTGATTTTTATTTTGCTAACTTGGAGAGAACGGAGACAAAGCCAAGCTGCTGCACTAGGAGATATATACTTACAAGCTTTGTTATGTGTCCCTAAACCTTGTTTTCTCACTCTGTTAACGTCTCAAAAAGTGTTTAGAAGAAGAGCAGCAAGAGGCTACGAGGGGACAGGAGGGTGGGAAGGAGGAGGCAGGAAGGTTACGCACAGCAGATTGGCTGCCACGAGAGCTTTTGCGCCGGGCTCAGGATCCTCTGTGTCTTTCCAGGGCATGCCAGAGAGCAGGTGCTTACTTCTGAGGGGAGGAGAAGAGTCTCACTCTTCCATGTCACTTTTATATTAGAGCCAACAAGATGATTCCTGGAAAACAATTGGGTTTAGTAGGTGGAAACCAGGGCTGGTTAAGTTTCACTGTAAATTCTTGCACTCCACACAGATGCACTGGAAAAAGGTAGCTGCAAAAAAGGGGAATTGACTGCAAAACAGGGTCCTATAGTTCTTATCTCGAGCCCTCCCTCCATGCCCACTAATTCTGATTGAGCCTGGGAGTGAAGATCAGAGAAGTCCGTGCCTCTTGCGCACTGTCCTCTGTGCTCTCCCCCACACTTGAGTGACCCCCAAGTCTGACCTCTCAGCCACTCCCCAGTGGACCACACTGCCCCATTCCCATGCTCCCACCCTGCTCTAAGTTACCATGACTTCTTTCCTCTCTACTATCACAACCCTAGCTTGTCTAGCTCTTTCCAGTCTTGCCCACTCTAATCACCATCCACACAGCAGCCACAGCAGAAAACTGACTACATCAACAGAAGCCCATCGCCCTTCGGGGTGCATGCAGCCTCTTTGACTTCGTCCATGACCTGACCGTCCTTGCTCAGCTCTGCCCTCAGTTGGTGCCTGCGGAACCCTGTACGCTGGCCGTGCTGCCCAACCCTCCCTGGTGCCCATTCGCCCAGTTTAGTTGTCCACCCCTCTTCCAGGCCCAGGCTCCTGCCTCTGCAGCCCAGCCTAGGGCCACCGTGGTCAAGATCTGCTGAACCCATCCCCTTAGAGACCACTGAACAGACAGTGACAGGGAAGTCAAGTGTGTTTTGAAAGCCCTAAATCAAATCACATTGTTCACTTCTAAGATCTTTACAATTTTCATTTAGAATAAAATTTAAGTCATTTACCACCTGTAAGACCTCACCCAGATGGCCCTGACTACTCATACAGCTTCCTTCCATACAGGGCTCTTCTGTGTTCATTTTGCCTGTTTCTCTCCGCCCACCTCCCCAAATTTTTCACAGTGGTCCAAATCTCAGGCAGGGCCTTTGCTCTGCCGTACCCTCTGGAATAGCTTATAATATTGCTTAGGTTTTAGCTCAAAGAATTCTTCCTGATAGCACCTCAAAGTAAGTTCTAGACCCTTCATTAAAAATACTACTGGCTAGGGGCTGGGGAGATGGCTCAGAAGCATAAGTGCCTGCCTGGCAAGCACAGGGTCCTGAGTTCAATCCCCAGTATCAAAAAAAAAAAAAAAAAAAAATTGGCATTTGGGCTGACCAAATAGCTCAGCACATTAAAATGTGTGCATGCAGGTGCAGGAGCCTGCTGTGCAGGCCCTGCCCCCAGGGTGCTCTGAGAGAGCAATTGAGACTGGGCGTGGAGGCATGTGCCTATAATCCCAGCTCTTGGGAGGCTACAAACAAGCGGATCACTATGAGTTTGATCTACTAGTGAGATCCTGAACACGACCCTAAACACCCTACAGACCTTTCCCTAAAATAC
>PVKA01000959.1:17500-165561 GCA_004027165.1 Ctenomys sociabilis
GTAAAGTGGGTCAAATGGAATTAAAATCTGCTCCAGCCAAAGGCTTGTCTCATATAAAATGGGGGGGGGGGGGAGAATAAATGCTACAGGTCTAGTGAGGATCCTTTGATAAATGAGAGTGACTTGCAATTGGAGATATTTTTAGAAAATGTAAAGAAGAAATATATTAGCCAATCCAGAGCTCAGCTCACATTATTTTAACAATAGCTAATGAGATTTCATAAATCTCTAGATGGTGAGGTACTTCTGAAGAACTTCAGGACTAAAGACACAGAGCTTGAGTCGTTTTCTCCAGTTTATTCCGTAAATGAAGGACAGCAGTTAGTTCAACAGAGTCAGGCTACATGGTACAGTGATATAGTTCTGGTTTCATGCACAGCCTCTGGAGCCAGGCAATCCTACATCCTCTCAATGTGTCCCCTAAACTAAACTCTCAGAACCTTGACTGTGTAATCTGCAAGAGGGTAATAATGACACCTTTCTCGGGGAGTGTCACAGAAGAGTAATGAGGTACAGAACCTAGCATGTGACAGCCTACTTTAGAGAGACCTGAATTCTGACAACTGGACTGCATACTGCCACGTAGGGCAAGCTACCCGACCTTTGTTAGACTCCCTTTCAGCATGTGTAAAATTGAATACATAACACCTACTTTATAAATTTTGTAAGAATTAAATAAGTTATTGCATGCAAACTGCTGAGCTCAATCACTGCTAGCTCTCACTGAATTACTAGATAACTCTTTCTCCTTCTCCTAATAGCCATGAAATGAGAAATACATGTTCGTATCCTTTTGAGGAAAGTGTGTTGTCAAGAAAGCCATTACCACCGTTTTCATGTGTAAACAACAATAGCTGGATCAATGTCTCCTTCTCACAGCAATCAAACATTTTTAATATTCATAAGTTAGCATGGTGATCTATGTATAGTCTCAACTCTATCATCCAGAGGTTGACTCACCAACGAGGTGACAGTGTAGGTAAGCTCCAACCCTCATACTCTTTGCTACAGGAGTCCACGGGAACCTTGGTAGGCTCTGGGGTCCGATTTATCTGTGTTCACATAGCTCCAGCTCTGTGAGCTTGGGCCAGCTATTGAGATACCCTTAGGTTCACATAGGCTACACTCTCTGCTTCCTGCTTCTTGTGCTACGGAGGGACAAATGGTGACATCGTCTCCAATTCTGTATGCTGGGGATACCACATGGAAAAGCTGTTTGGCCCATGCAATTAATAAATGTTCTTTACTTCGCTGAGCTACCATTTGCCAACCATTTGGTCTGAGTTTATGGAAATATAAATTTAGTGTAACATCTGCCTAACCAAAACATTATTACCTTGTTTCAAAATATGACACAATGCACTCTAAGCCAAAAATAAACCACGTGAGTGTTATCCATTGTTTTGGATTAATCTACACCATCACTCCCCTCCATTAAAGAAGACAGGCCAAGAGATGGTTATAATCATTTTCAAAGTGATTTGAAGACTTTATAACTAACCCTCCAAACAGTGAAATTACTACAGTATTTACAGTGTGACAGAGTGCCATCCTCGGAATAGAAAACCCTTTTGCCTTTAATGAATACACGTAATGTATTGGCAAATATAGCTGTTATTGGTAAATTCCTATTTAACAGATGGACAAAATAAGGTAGGGAGATTAAATGATTAGCCCATGGCTAATATTTGATTAGAAAGACAAATTTAATCAGAGTTGCCATTTGACTTCCCTTCAGGACTAGAATTAGATTCCAAGTGTTTCCTGACTGCCGATTTAGTGCCTGTTTCACACCGCAATGCAATATGTGCTTTATGACATGCTTTAAAATTTAAAAGGAGAGGGAGGGGGCAGGGGGACTTCCTCCTACAAGCACAGAACACAACGTAAAAACCCTAACATTCACTTTCATAGCATTCTGAGACAATGAGTACCGTCTCTTCTTTGGTTGGTAAGATGATATAGAAATATAAGCTAATAATAGTAGACAAAGTGTCCATAATATCTAGTGAATCAAAGAAAGCCCCAAATTAGCAAGTCTTGTATCAAATTTAATTATATACATTGCAGTTCACACAGTTCTATAAACTTGGGTGCATATAGGGAAATCAAAGTAGCGGTCTTTTAAAAATAGGGGCAGAGGTCATAAGAATTTCTAGGAGCAACCCTGAAGAGCAGGTTGGTAGTGTTTTAAGAATTTTATTTTAACTTAGCCACCTAGTTCTCATCAGGTCCCACCAAACAACTGCCCAGCACTGTTTTGTTTTGAAAAATAATGTCACAAATGTGTCCAGGGCTGGACAAAACACAGCATAATGAGTTCATTAACATGCCTTCAGCATGCAGCGCGTGGGGGTTCCAGAGGGCGCGTGGGGGTTCCAGAGGGGGGTCTTTTCAAGGGCCTACTAGAAATCAAATTCTGGGCCAAAAACATAAAATACAATTCAAGAAGAAGACTATTTCAGCTACACCTTTTCTTAGCCCACGGCAAAGACTGTGGTTTTTGGAGGTTCCAAAGCCAGGCAGAATAAAGCAGTTCCCTCTTCTTTTAAAACATGTTTTATTACTTAAAGGGGGTAATAACAAAACAGTTGCTTTCAGCAGGAGGTGGCTGGCGGAGGTTTGTGAATTATACCCATCCCATGAAGAGAGGGCCAGCTGAAAGCATCAGTATCAGAAATCCATTTAGAATTGCCTGTCCTTTGAAAATCAAGGCTGTTTATCTGCTTGATTCATACTCACTAACAAACCAGAAAACTCAAACCTGCCTCTTCTCCCCTTCCTACCCCTGCTGCCTCTTCTCCAGTATCAAAGAAGTAAACAATCAGGTTTCTAAAGGAGGTCAGTTTAACAAACCAACAGCAGTGTTTCTTCCTACTATCCTAAACTTCATCAAGAACATTGAAATCTGCTTTTTCTAATGTGTTTTTAGTTCACCTCTGTTCCCCTTGATACACCTGTGAAGTGTCACCAAATGCTGTATCACATTAACTTTTAAAAACTGCCAACACTGCTAATGTCTGAGACCTCCTGATGTCACAGCCTTACACAAGATTTGAAGTAAACAACTGCACAGTTTAGCTATACCATGCTCTGTACCAGCCCTGTACAGTAGGGCAGAGGCTTCTGGTGATGCTTAATGAACTAAAACAGAGCATTGTAAATGAGGTATGCGACAGGGCTATTTGGTGAGTGTCCTCCACGTTCCCTGTGTGCAGAGAGACCTTAGCCCCTTTATGGCCCTCAAGGAACAAGGCAAGTTTTCCTATCATTCTCTATCCAGTTTTTTTAAATGATCGAAATCTCTCCATAGCCTACAATTTCAGAATATATTTGCTCTAAATTCCATGAAACTCTATTCCTAACTCCCAACAGAAAGAAAAAGAAAAAAGGAAAGATAAAAGGAAAAAGGAAGGAAGGAAGGAAGGAAGGAGGGAGAGAGGGAGGGAAGGAAGGAGAGAGGGAAGGAGGGAGGGAGTGAGGAAAGGAGGGAGGGAGGGAGGGAACCAAGGAAATGAGAGGAGGGAGGAAAGCAGGAAAAACTCTATAAATACTATTTAGACTACTGCTGGCTCTGGTTATTCAGCTCTAGGTACAAAAGGCATTTATTGAAAACCTAGAATGTGTGGTGGGCTTTGGTAATGCTACAGTAGGCTAACTAGGAATTCACCCACAGGAGTCCGCAGCCTCACTCCCCATCCTACTATATCTTGTTGTCTTTCCCAGATTTGCTGATTTCATGAGCTTAAATCTTAACATACACTTAAAAATAACACTGCCTTGCTCTTTATTATGGCTATTCTAGTTTTTTGAATCTATAGGTGTGCTCTCTATGCATTCCCCAGGCCCTTGGAGATGCACGTGCGTCCATCCATATCCAATGCAAAGGGTAATTTAGTCTTTAGGTGGATAAAAAACACATCCTGGCTGTCACCTCATCTTGCACATAGAATACAGGATAGCTTGCAAAGGGCTGGTGAGCTGTGAGACATTCCATGAAATAACATAGGAAAATTATGAGCTTCAAGAACTGGCACTTGGGAACCAAAATCCATTGCCATCCAAGAATCTACACAAGTGCAGAAAAAAAACTTTCATTTAACCTTTAAATCAACATCAAAAAATGTCTTACTGAAGTGGATACATATTTTTTTCTAAACATTTTCTTTTTAATAAAAGCAACTTGGATCTAATGGTGTGTTACAGTAATTTATAAATTTTGAAATCTTCTTGGACTCCAGCAATTAATGGGAAAATAAGAAGAACAGCCAACAAATTTTTAAAACTTAGAATTATGTTTGGATGTAATTAAAAGTATAATCTGTTCCATCTGAATACCTTAGTGCTCTCTTATCTTAAAAAACAAACAAACATTAGTTCTTTCAGAGTGTGTATGCTTTTCATATATGCCAGAACATGTAAAAAAAAAATCATGAAACTAGTCAAGTTGCCAAGTATGATGGTACAGGCCTGTAATCCCAGCACTCAGGAGGCTGAGGCAAGAGGATCACTGCTTGGATCATATAGTGAGTTAAAGGCCAGCCTGCACTCCATAATTAAGACCATCCTAACCCCCCCCCCACCAAACAGAGTAAAAACACACCTGTGAAGGTGGGTGGGTAGGGGTTGGTAGCTTGGTAAGAGTGCTTGCCAAGCATGTAGGAGGACTTGGGTGATTCTCAGCACTGAGTGTGTGTGTGTCTGTATATTTACTCTTTTATACAAGTATCACTGGCTTTTATATAATCCAGCTTGTTAGCCTTCTGTGTGGATTGAGCCAGTTGATTCAGACTTTAAATTCACTATTTACTCGTTTCTGTGCAGTACCACACATCCATCTTGCTTTCTGAACTAACGTGATGACTGAAGTCTTGCTTATTCTCAGCTCTTGGCAACAACTTGTGGATGGAGCTGTTAGCTGGTTAGATTTACTCACTGGCAAGAGTGAGAGTTCCCAAAACTCCAGAAATCTTTTAAACCAAAGCTGAAGTATGTAGGCAATGCAAATGAGTTTACATTTCAGGCAGAAAAAAAGAAGCTTAATGCTTTCATTTTTTAAGGGAAAATCCTAGTTGTAGCTCATGAGTATATCCTTGTTGCAGTCCAACTAAGGACAAGGCAAGTCTACCAAAATACTCACGTTCAAACAGTAATTCCAGTACTTTCGGCCTTATTAACAGTGTCTTCCTGTTTGGAGGTTGAAGCAAAAGAAAAGTGAAATACTGATTCTGCCTCTATTCAAACTTATGAGTTTGTTCACTGGACATTTTTGCATTAACTTTTTTTTTAAACACTGTGCTAGAACATTATTGGGTTTCTGGCACACCTTCACATTTTATACCCTAAACGGGTACCCATTTTAGTCTTGGCCCTATTTAATAAATCACTCTATGAACTTCAATTACCTCATTGAAAGTAATAATAATTAAAAGGATTACTATGAGGACTGAGATTGCATGTGTATTTGTTCATTGTAAGTAGCAATGTATAAACACATTTACAAAGCTTATGTAATTCAAAAGATAAAGTCATTATATTACACATTATATTTAAAGACACAAAGTTTATGGCAAGTGTTAAGTCTTATGATTGATGACCCAAATTAAATCAGAGGCCTTAGAGGAATACACAGTTTGACACACTCATCTCTACCAAACCTTATCTAAATAAAGAAAAGGTACATAAGTACCACCAGGCAATCAATTTTCTTTCTAGGTTTCATAATTAATCTTCATTTGCAAATTCAGTTCGTCCTCAGATTTTTCTCTTTGTAGTTTCTAAAACATTCAATTGAATAAAAGTGAAAAATTAATTTAGGGAGGAACCTTTTGGTGCTTTCAGAACTATAGCTCAAACAACCCAGAAGAGTGCATGCATACCAATAGGAAAATTGTTTTTGAAAAAAGTTGAGGATATAAACCTTTCAATTCAAGGGAAGGCGATCTTTCTGGGCCAAAGGAAGGTGAGATGCCTCCTGTTCTTGTAAACTAATAATTGTTCCCAAGCTAGTTAGAATGCAGTGCTAATTATTTTTAAAACACCACCTCTGAGCTCTTCTCCTTTCTCAGGAACTACATCAATGTTACGCATTTTCAATGAAAAGGTTTGCACTTCACCTTTCTCACTCAGCAAATCCCGAACTTTAGCTACACAGGAATTTGATGCAGATCCCTCCTGCTCTCCCAGCAGGTCTGAATCTGATGGCAGGTACAAGCTAACATCTGGGCAAGGCTGTGAGGCCCTGTTTCTGCGCTATCAAACTAGTTGCTTTAGTGGCTAGGCTTGGGCCTGTCCACCCTAACAGAGTCATTAAACAACTTTCTAGGGTTATTCAAAGAACTTACAACAGAATCAATTGATTTTCATCCATGCTTTGTATTAGTTGTCTTTGGAGAGACTAGCCCTGTTTACACAGCTGTAACATGTCAGGACCTGCAAGACATGATTGGCTTGCGGCCTCGGAGTTCCAGGCCATTCTCAGCAGAATCAATCTGAACTTGAAAACATTCTCTTTAGGAAGCATGTACATATCTACCAGCAGAAAGCCCTTTTGTGTGCAACTGTAAATAGTGTTCAGCAGAGGAGGTAAATTCAAGTTCACCTTCCAAAAATCAGCAGACTTACCACTGCTCTCCACATGCTCCCAATGGGGGCAGAGGGCTACGAATGCCTCTCAATTACGTGCCCCGCATGGGCGGGTAGGTAACGCTTGGAGCCTTTTTTTGAGCTTGGGCTCTGCAAGCAGGAGTGGTTGGCTGCTTAACATGCGCTCAGAGCACTGCCAATCTAAAATGGCTGCTCAGTAATACTTTAATTGCAGTTTCATGGAAACAAATTGCTATTTAACTGCAATAAGCATTTCTGTGACTTGGCTGGACTGACAATAGGTGAGTCTCGACAAGGGAGGAACAAGTAGCACTTGTCAATGCATCTGTTCGCTATGGCATCTTGAACTGCATGGATAGGTGCAGAATCACCCAGAGCCCTTCTCTTCTAGGAAGGAGTCTTTGGAAATCCTCTTAATTTAAAACAATTATGTAAAATTCTGTACTGGGCTCTGGATACAGAGCTTAAGATTCCTGTGTTGTCACATGATTTACCCTTCCTAAAAAAATAGTTCATGGGCCGGTGAGATAGCTCAGCAAAACTAAGCACCTGCTTTCACAAGTGCAGGGACCAAAGTTCGATCCCCAGGTCCTCATGCGGTGCCAGCCCCACCCCAGGGTGCACTGCACTAGGCAACCAGGACCAGGCGTGGTGGCACACACCTGTAATCCCAGAACTGGGGAGGCTGAAAATAGAAGGATCAGTTGAGTCTGAGCTGTGTAGTGAGACCCTATACGAAATACAAAAAAAAAAGAAATTCATATAAATACTGTGCATTAGAATCTTATTGACATTTAGTCATTAAGAACTTCATTTTAGATGATTAGTTGTTTCAAATATCAGTGTTGCCCTGGGCGATGGCTCAGTAGAATAAGTGCTTCCCCTAGCAAGGGCCTGAGTTCAATCCCCAGTTCCACCAAAAAAAAAAAAAAAAAAAAAAAGACAAATATCAGTGTTAATAAAGGCAAAAGAACTTAAATGTAGCCAATAGTAAGAGGAAGACAATTTCCCAGGCTTTGTTTTGCTCTGTCCATTTTTTCACTTTGTACAAGATGCTACAGTGTATGTTAAACTATTTCTAAATAAATCATGAAGAGCTGGAAATAGTTTCTTGTGGCCAACAATTTGGTTTAGAAAGCCTTTGGGATCCTGCTTTGCAGGGAATGTGAATCTAACCAGTTAGGTAAGAAAGCATCCAACTCCTTTTAGAAGACAGTCTTTTTTGCAGAATTGTTTCATTAGCAAGAGTGACGATTTGCATGATTGAGACATTTGTATATATCATAAACATAATTTTTATCAAGACTTCACAAGGCTCAGTAACATTTGCTTTTATTTTTTAATTGCACTGCAGGGACCATAGGCCGTCTTGCCCCATGATGTGGTTAATACTAAATTAAGTCCTTTCAGAAGAGCAAGGAACATCTAATAACATCGCCAAGGCAATGGATAAAAGGTGGGTGAGGCAACCTCAGTGGTGGCGGTGGGGGAGGGGCTGCACACAATCACTGCGCACATCAGGACAAACCCAAGTGCTTTTAGTACTTTGTAGCCACACAGAACATCCCCATTAGAGCGGGTTTTATTGTTTGAAATGCCTCTGGTTTCAAGGAAGTATTTTACCTAAAGCAAGCCTACTACTTAAATATGTTCTATTGTATATTCATAGCTCCGTTAGTCCTTCTCTAATTTAGCACATCAAAGAGAAGGCTTCATCACTTGCATGTGGATTACACTAACATGAGTGACATTTGTAATCTTATAGGTCTGCAACTTAAGAAATGCTTTTAGAAGCTCGTTATTAAACACACAGCAGTGCTTGAGGAACCACAGCCATATAATAGTTCATTTAAAGTCTACGACCTTTGTCCTCCACCTTTCTAAATGCCACACAGTATTACTTACTAGAAGTAATATTCTTTTAAATAGGGATAGGCCTTATGCCAAAAAAGAATATTTAAAAAATGTTTATAATTGGTTAATAAAACACATTTCCTCCTTGACCAGCCAGAAGAGTCCAAGATCCTTTAGAATGTAAATATAAAACAAAAGATAGATAGACAGACAGACAGACAAGATAGATACTGTGGAGAAATTCCCCAAGTATCTAACTCAAAGATATACTATTACATAGTAAGTTTCTCCATCTTTTCTTTTTGCATTTTCTTTCTGTAAATCTCTCACAGAACAATTCACTTTACAAATAACTTTAAATTCTGAGGGCCAGCCAGATAGCGCAACAGATTAAAGCACCTTAGGTAGACACAGAGACCCAAGTTCGAGCCCCAGCATACCATGCCAGCCCCACTGCCAGGGCACTGTGATCGAGACTGGGCGTGGAGGCACCTGCACAAGCAATCCCAGCACTTGGGAGGCTGAAAACAGGAGAATCGCTTTGAGTGCAATCCGTTTAGTGTGACCCTGTAGAACCTGTTCTAAATACATAAAACAAAATAAATTCTGCTGCAGGAGGTTGGTAGTTTGAGCAGCAACAGATTTTTCCTCCAGGCCTGGAATCTCTGAAAAGAGGAAGCGAGCCCAGAAGTCCACCAAGGGAAGCTAACTGTCGAGCTGAGACAAGCTGAGCTATATACATCTCTCCATATGACGGGCTCCTGTTCTCAAATCTGAGCTCTTTTAGAACATAAAATAATACTTTCAAAAGAAAAAGTAGAAGCATCAGTATAAACACACCTAGTTTCACTAGCCTATGACAGAAGCTGCAGCTCAGACCTGGTCAGATGCACAGAGCCTGGTGGGACAGTCCAGCATTCAGGTGCGTTTGGATGACCGTCCTTCCGGCCCAGGCTGCAGGCCCACTGACACCTGGGACTCCGCTTGCTCAGGACACCTCAGGCAAGGCCGGTTCTGTTAGAGGACTCTGCTGCCTGAAACTAGCAACTGCCTGAAGAGCACCACTAACAGGAACCGGACTCATCCCCAACAAATGTAGAGGAAGGCAGTCAGAAGTATTCAGTCAAAACAAACAAGCCCTACAGCAGAACATGCGTCTACATTGTCACCAGGAAGCTGCTGCTTTACCTGTCAGAGGTGGAAGGTCACTGTACAGGGCCCTGTGACGGTGGCACCGCAAACTGCACAAAGGTATGGCTTAGAAACACTATTTTCTTCCAAAGCTATAAACCTGGTTAGAGGACGAGGTGGCTTGCCATGCCCTTTCACCAATACCCAGGGCTTTCTGAGAAGAAAAGAATAGCTGCACCATCTAACGTATACTTACACATAAACACAGAAGATTCCCTATGATACAGAGCTGCAAGGAAGTGCTCTTCACAGAATATTCTGAACTTATAAAAAAGACTGTTAGAAACATCGCTTTGTACCTCTGCCAAAAATGGCAGTTAGGTAATCTGAAAAATAACTCAATGGCCCATAACTAAATAAATATAGATACCACCTCCCTCGCCCCTCAGACTTTTTAAAGAAGCCTTGCTATAGAACAAAATCCTGAAATTTTTCTGAAATAAAGAGAAAAGGCAGCGCTTAAACCCAAACTCCATTGAATATTTTTTCTTTTAAGTTTTTATTATTTAAATACACCATACTAGAGCAAATGTCTCTGAAAATATCACAAATAAAAGATTTTTTTCTTCATTCAGCAAATTAGAAGTAGGGGGAAATTTCTACACAGTAGCTGCTATGAGCCTGATTTTTTTTTCTTTTTTTTTTTTTTTTCTCTTTTAATCTTTGCCATGGGAGTAGCAACATTAGGACAAAAACACTTACATGCATACATACATTGTATTTTACAGAGATACAATAAGTGTTTGTGATAGAATATCACAAAAGCCACATCTCTTTCCTTTATCTCACGTTCAGTTTTGATTGAAACACATTTCCTTACAACACTTAAATATACAAAGAGCAAATAGAATGTTGTTAAGGTAAAACACAGGGTACAAACTCTGGCCAGTGCCCTGCTAATTGTTAATGAGGGTAGAAAGCAGATTTGAATGCTTCTTTTAATTAGCTTCATTAGTCATTTCCCTCCCCCTAAACTCCCTCCCCCCAAAGATGTCCTCCGGTGGATCTTTTTTCATTTTCTCTACAGTCTCCCATTAGCCCAGGTTCATGGAGTCCTTAATGTTCATATTCAGTCATTTTAATACACCAATAAATGCGGGAAGGGCAGTCAAGACTAAAGAAGGTGCAGTGGCATGGAGCTGGCACGGTGCTAGCTACAGAGGTGACTTGTCTACCGAAGACACATGGGATCCACCTGTGATGAACAAAATCTGAGATGAAGGCACGCACTCTGCATTACTCTGACCTTTTAGCAGACCTGCAAGAAATAAAGACGGGCATCTTAGCCAGCATGCTAAATTTGGGATGTGAAACTCAAACATGACTGCTTCTGTCTTCTCCACACTCACTGATCTCGTATGAGGTTACCTTCCCACTGTGACTGGATGGGGCTTTCCGAGGCCCCGTACTCTGGCAGTGAGGAGCCAACGCAGAACACGGGCTGCAGCTTCGCTCGCAGAGCGAGATGGACCCTCACGAAGTTTCTGGTGTCAAGTCCTTCAACCAACTGCTTAACGGTTACAACAAGCTTCCTAAAGGATCGGGTTACCTCTTACCTCATAGTGAGATCCTGAACTTTTTAACTTGGGGGGAATTCAGAATCCCAGTCTTCACCCCAGAAGTTTTAAGATAACTGTGCTTCAGCATGTAACTTAAACGGCCCATCTATTTCCTCATCTAAATGTCGGATAGGATGCTGTTGTGATGATTACTTCATAGACAGGAGGACTTTCAATAGTGCCTGCCCCTTAATAAAAGCTGAACAAGTACTATCTGTATCATTATTACCCTGCTATATGTACCCTGTGAAGTCCCTCCGTCCATTGTGGACTGTACCTGCAGAGGGGTATGTGTTTGTATGTAAACAAAAAATTATACATTCAAATATTCAGGGATTAATTTCAGTATTTCCTATCTGTTATGCCACTTAATGTTACATACACATCATAAATACAGTACATGAATCAATTCATGCAATGTTAATGACTTGTGATAGATTAAAGACCATACTTCCACACAAGTTTAACTTCAACATTTTAAGTCAGAAACACCAATCCACAGTCATCAAGTACAATCTGTTTGCAATTACCAAAATGAAATAATATATATTACAGTTTTATGGTTTTTAAATGACATTTTGAGCCTCCCAGGAAGTTCTCAGCTCCCCCTTTCTCGAACTTACTAAAAGCCTGAAGTCTATTAGGAACTGCAACCCCCCACTTCTAAGCTAATTAAAGTGGTGGAGGCTTAATTCCCCAGAGTGGGAGCTCAGTGTGAGAAAGGTAATTTGTCTGTCCAGAACAAAGATGCGGCAGCAGCCAGCAAGCATATTTAATAAATGAGCATCAGTGTCCTCCAGAATGGACACACACAACACCAATTATGTAACTAGGTGGGAACTGCAAAATGATATGGAAACTGGAAGGCCTCCTAAATTGTTCTCAGACTAAAGAGATACTCTGAAAAGCCCAGATAATTCTTGACTGCCCCATCATACTTTTGAATAGAAGGAAGAATTCCAGGGCAGGCAACTATCTACAAAGGGAAAAATTAGCAACAATGCCTGATTCTCCTAACATTCTAGAAAAAGAATATTCTCTTGAGGCTAGCCAAGCCCCTGTTAAATGATATGGGCTATACGACTTTTTTGTTAATGTCTTGTCCAAACACCAGGGGTCTCCGATTTCAGTCACTTTGTAATCTGAGATTGTAATCATTCTATGATTGGAAAAGCTTAAAATTATTTTTCTCAAAATATACAAAAGCCACCGATGCAGAACAACTAAACTATACACCCCCCCCTCAATACTGAGACAAATTTTAGGAAAATGAATTTAAATGGACCAGATGAGGGAGGCCGATACTTTCCAATTAACTGCCTTTAAAGAAGAGATGCAGAAATACTCATTATTTTTAAGACAGAAGATGCTTAAGTATATTTACTATGCATCATACTCTAAAAATGTAATTGCTTCTGCAACTAGAAGAGAAATGGTCAAAAGAAATGTCCAATTTTCCCCACCAAAAATACGGAGAAAGAGAGAACAGAAAATAATAAAATGAAGCTATCTGTCGTTTCTCCCCATTGCATCTTCAGAAAACAAATACCATGGGGTCTGGGAGAATAATTTTAAAGCATTCTTCAGGTCCAAAAAGCAGTTCACATTCCACCAGGAAGTGTGTTTTCATTAACTCTTCCCCCTTGCCCTCCCATGAGCGTCTCTCTGGACCCTGCTCAGCCAGCTCAAAACCTTTATTTACAAAAACTACCTTGTGAATTGACTATGCGCCCGGTGAGCTGGGCGCTAAGGGCAGAAATGTGAGACATTCATGCCAGCGGGGAAATGTTCTTAATTAACATCACCCCCAAAACACAGCTTCTCACCAATGTCTGACAAGAACAGTTCCTTAAGTCACATTTCCTTATGCCTTTTAAGAGCCATTAATTTTTGAAGGCTACCTGTCTCTGTTTCTTTGGCTTCCAACATTAATATACATTAGTAGAGTCTTACCTGTGGTCTAAACAGTGTTTTATGTTTCGAAATGAACAGCCCACTGGTCCCACCCTGAGAGGTGTGTGTGGAAAACAGAAAACCAAGGAAAATCATGAACATGCTAGGTGTTTCTCCCATTCTCCTCCCTAACACCTCTCAGCTGTGTCAGCGTGTACTCCGTAAGACAGGCCTGAAACCCTGGCTCCCATCTTCTAAGGGGCCTCTGCACTTAGTTCCCCCCTCACTCCCTGTGCCGCTGCCTGGGATTCAGTGCTTTGTATTCCAGTCCATCCTCCATCTCCTCCCTCCATCCTTCAGCTCTTACCATGCACATAGAGAGCTGCAATGATCATTTTTGTACTTTGCTAAGTCAGGAGAGAAAAGGTATCAAACCAGTACTATAACAAGACAACATGTGACTTGGGCGGCAGAGGGGTAGACCTTTACATTTAATAAAGGAGGGTTGGTGGGGAAGAAGCCCACCATTTTATCCCTAGCACTTCTGTTGGGTTTTGTTGCCAAGTGTAACTATGAATGGCTTGCCTCTATTTCCAAATGCCATCTCAAAACACATGCGTTACCAACTTACTGTTTTCAACTCTCTAGTATCAATTCATCTCATTAAAATCCAAACCATAAAAATCTATAAGCATTTATATATATTGGTACTCCTGAAAGCTTGAATCACCAGAAATCGACTGGTTAATTTGCAATAAAAACTAAAGATTTTTGCTCCTAAGACGATTGTTCTACATGAGGTTCCATATTATAAATTAAATAGAAATGCATAGTTCATGTAATTAACTCTTAAGAAAGAATACATTTAAAATTTTTCCATCAACCTGAGTGAGGGAAAAGGATATATATGAGCATTAAAATACAGCAGGATATTTTTAAATGCTTAAGAAGTTTTCAAATATGTCACTGTTCCCCCTGCATAGCAATAAAAAAATGCATTACAGAAGACAAAGGAGTCTAATATTTTTCCTGAGCCTTCCAAAGCCTGCTAAATTCTTATTTGCAGATAAATGTTGTTTTTTTGTGATCCTTACAACAGACATTAATGAAGTTCCTATTGTAAATCCATAAAGAATTACCAAGTGAAGTGTGCACTTTTTGTTTCAATGCAATAACTCAGTGCTGTGTGATTGCCTGGGTTAATGATGAAAAAGTCAAACATACTATCAGAGTTGATGGAAAAATCTATCACCAATCTGAAATTAAAATTCATCTGTGGTCAATAAGATTTAATATCCATGCAAGTGGCGCTGTAAAGAGTAAATGAATCAATGTCATCAATACATAATCAGTATGAAATATGATGTGAATAAAATTATGCACACGAGTCATGCATTTCACTCTTTTCTGGGCCAGTGTGGAATGAACAGTCTCTTAACTGAAGGTTGACAGTAATTGTTACAAATTAGGCACAGCAGTTATCAAAATGCACTCACTTGCATAGCTATAGGACTTATTAAGGAGATTAAAATAGATCTAAAACTATCCAGTACTGGGTGCGCTGGACAACTGTTGATCACCCATTTTCCCTTTCAAGAGCCTCCTAATATTACGCAATTTGTATACTGGTGTAATTTTCTCATTTCTAACTCAAACTCTTAAGAACTCTCAAGTTGTGAATCAAGAATCAAGATACACAATCTGTAATGGAGCCATTAGTGGCTGTTATGACTAGCAAGAGCAAGAACTTTGTTTTAAAAGTTGGAACTTATTCACATTTTACAGAGCTACCAATCAACAAAAATGCTCTCCTCTGGAATTATAGATTGTTTCATAAAATTGCTCTTCTAAAAATAAATGCACTGTCAATTGAGTTTGGAAGGCAGGTGTCCAGATTGCTATTACTAATGTGAAAATCATTCTTTCGTGACAGAGATTTACTCTTTTTTCCAACCATAAACACTCTCATTTTCTTCCCATAACTACTGCACTATATTTCTCAAAGTTCCCACATAGGATAAATAACTGTTTATAAAAAATTCTTGATGTTTTGATTTTTGCATGCGATGATCTATGGTCAACATGGGTGGAGTTGCAGCTCTAACCAGGTCAGGAGTCTTTTACCTGCACAAGATTCACAACTCAGCTACACTACTTCTTGACACTCTTGTGTATGAGTGAGCGGTAGTCTACAAAGGCACAAACAGAAACACAGCCACCCAAGAATACTCTGGCTAGGTTAAGAGGCTAGCCCTTCCAACTTGCTCTAATAAGGCTTATTAGTAACTGCTGGGTATTCACCTTCTGGTCTGGCAGTAGTGGATTGCTCTGAAGTGAATTCAAATGGCCATTGATGAGAGCTGTAGGTCTATCATGTTCACAGAATAAACTGCCATTGATGTAGTGAAACCGATCTCCTGGGACCAGGCGATTCCGGCAGGTAGAGCATGTGAAACACTGAAAAGGAAAACAACTTGCTGAAAACAAGTACAAATGAAGCCTCCTTTGGGTCACAAGTTTCTAATGGTTTTTACTTGAGTAACTGTCTGGTACAGAGCTTCACATTTTCCTTTAACATGAATCCAGAAAAATAAAAGAGTAAGCCCAAGCCCAATAAAGTGCATCAGGGGAAGGGGCATAAAAGGGACACACACATGGGGTGGAAACGATCCCAGCCACACAACCATGCCCAACACCCCTTAGTGTCTATGGCTTAAGGAACCAGTGACATGCTACAGAGAGATGTTTTAGTTTTTGACCCCTGCAAGAAATGGGAGGGGTTCTTTAAAAGGACAGGTGCAAGTGCTACCTTAAGATGATACACATTGCCTTGCGCCCGCATGACGAGCTCGCTCGCCGGAATCGACTGTCCACAGGCACTGCAAGCACCGCTATTCCCAAATAACCTGAAACAAAGAACAATGGTTGACACCAATGAATAATCCCACGCCAAAGAAAAAGAAAGAAAACACCCCGGCCTGTGTCTTTTCTCTGGAATGTATTCGACACAAGGCTCAAGCCTCCATTTCTCTGACTGGTTTACATCATCTAAGAAAAAAAAATCCTTTTGGGGTACCACAGTCTTCTGCCTACCGCAGAGGGAAAGGGCACCCCAGATTTAATCAAAATATTGACTTATACCTCTAGCAAATACAAAACAATTCTGTTCTACACACATTTTATCAGATTACTGAGTTCGTCATAAAAAAAGATACAATTCATGACTAGAGTTTAAATGTACTGTGTCCTTGAAATTATATGAAGAACTCTTTTGTACTTTAATCATATCTTGAGATATGAGTCATCAAAAGGGTTAAGAGGATTTGATTGTATATCTAAGAAGACATCATGCTCAGTGTATTGAAACTCCGGTAAACCTCCATCAGTGCAGACTTTCCATTAGAAACTCTCTGCTACCCAGGTTGATATATAATGTGTATGGGTTAACCTTTTCAATCATGGTGTCAACACTTAAGATTTGCCTCTGCTCATCTCTTTCATCCTAACCTTCTCTCTCTCTTGATAATGAAATGCTTGCTCCAACTTCCCTCTATCTGCTCCTGAGTCCACAATTTAGATTACTTCATCTCTGCTAGCAACAAACTGAATGAAATTTCGATTTGAGCAGAAAGTAATTTACCGGGATCTGGACCCATTTGTCATCATATCTCTCTGGGTGTTTGCTGTATCACTGCAGTTTTCCTATGCAATCAAATGAGACCACAACATCTGCCGTGGGGGGAGGAGGGGGGAAGGAAAAGGCTGCCGAGGAGGGGAAAGCTCAGCAAGTGTGGTGCACTGAAGAAACACACACACATAATTCCTCACAACCTTCTACAGGCCCAACAAAATATTTTAATGCCTACCAACTTGGGCTTCTTACAGGATCTGTGGACTACACTGGGAAGCTTTATTTGCCTTTGGGCTTCCCTCCTTGATACCCACAAACATTTTTTAAACGACTCCAAATGATTTTACATTGAAAAGTGGCACCGGGACAAGCAGGGGTCAGAGGCACTTGTCACCAAGGAAAAACAAAGTAATAGGACTTAGAAATTAACATGTTGGTGTCACGATACATAGTAATATTTGCATTTCCTCCTTGTCCAAATAAAGTCATAAAATGTAGTTTGTGTCAAACCAAGAGATGTGTTCCTATAGAACATCCCATAATCTGAATGATTGTGGCATGCCTCTATATAAAAATAATTGCTTTGAGTTTTCAGAATCTGGTCTTGCAGAAGAGGCTTGTCATGTTCAAACTACTAATTTGCTGTCGCCACTTTATTGAAAATAGCCTGTAAGTTGTTATTAAATGTATCGACTGAACGACAGGGAGAGTAGTAAA
The DNA here is from genome assembly GCA_004027165.1 of Ctenomys sociabilis. Lineage (NCBI taxonomy): Eukaryota > Metazoa > Chordata > Mammalia > Rodentia > Ctenomyidae > Ctenomys > Ctenomys sociabilis. Next base: position 34,952 of record PVKA01000959.1, read on the forward strand.
ACTGCCCCTTAAGATGGCTTTTAATAGGAAGCCGGAGAAACAAATTTTGCAGCAGCATCGATTTGAAGAGTTCAATCAAAACTCCATTTCAAAACTAATTAGTCTGAGATCCACGACACATTGACACGTTCTTGCAGAATCAGAACAGTTACAGAAAGAAAGCTGAAATAATACACTGCCGGGACCTCTAGCCACAGGACAGCACGGTGTGGGGGCCTGCGGCCTATGGGTTGCCACCTCCTAATGCTGGACCACTTGGGGGAACATTGATGAGGACCTCCTGGTGTCTCACCTGCAGCACTGAGGGCTGCTGTTAGGGAGTTCTCAGAAGGGCAGGGTAGCCAGAGAATTAGTCAGCCATGGGGACAAGGCCTATGTACAACCTCAGGGTTATTGCCATCGCCATAATGGACACCAAATTCAAAGGATTTGGGTAAAAATAAAGCCCAAAACCTGTCGATGTGACCAAATACATGCTGAGGTCAAGAGGGTTTCAGAGAAAGTTGGGAGGGGGGCGGAATCCTACTGGAGGTAAGGACCAAATATCCTCTTACAGCAACCCAGAAGTATTTTAATGGACTGGAGTCTATAATTATGGCTGCCACTACCAACAGGTACACAGTGACACTCCATCTCAAAAATACCCTTTCACAGTACTGATCTGATTACCCAGCCTAAGTGTTCACTTATTTAACAATTCACCCTGAGTAAAGTCAGTTGTACGTCTTCAACATCTAAGTGTATTTTAATAATCAGGGCAGTCACATGTAATCCAAAAGCTTTTCATATATCTTTATTTTCTCCAGAGCTGCTTTCATAACCTGTCAAAGAACAATCAGTCACAAAATGGCAAGATTCCTAGAGGGTCAAAAATTACAGTTAGGAACTTTGAAAATGACTAAGATCTACCCGGGACTGAGGTGGTCCTGAACAACATATTAATGGAGTTTAAGATCTTTCTATGCATGCAGCTTTGAGGCTGCCTCAGAGCAGACCGACTCCCATGTCTATACAGATTCTAATCCCCTTTTACTAGAGAGGAGCACAGCCATTAGAATTCTACCCTTTTCCTTAAAAGTTGTTTTTTCTCCTTTCTGCGCGCTAGAGAGTTAATTATCTAACCAGGGGGACTGTCCAGGACAGTGTTTGATTTAAAAGGCTCGAGGCTTTAGGTCCTCAATTAAATAGCTATCGGTCTCAGACTGGACTATAATGGGCTCTTTTCTCTTTAACTCAAGCAACGGGGAGATATACCCCAGGTCAGGCTAATTAAAGCCAGGGGAGTCTTTAATTGTGATGACAGAATCGGTTTCAGTTTCCTTTCTTTGGGTCCTCAGTCCAAGAAGGTCGTTAATATTTCAGCATTTGGGCAATGCAATCAATCACAAACATCAAGAGGTTCCTTATATGGGGAAAAAGGGAAAGATGGGAAGAACACCCCCGGCCCCAAACCTCTGCGTTTTAAAGGTGCTTTGCTCCAATTTGAAGAGTACTACACGGTTCAGTCCTGATTGCCGGCTGGACTCCAGCTCTCCTTGCTGACATTAAGAGTTTGAGGGAGAGAACAAGCCATATTTTTAGCTTAGTGTCAACACTTAGCATCTTTCAGTAACTTCAGTGGCCAATAGGTGGGCTTATTTTGAACTACATTATTACTTCAAGCAAAATACGTGCAACATAGATCGTTATCTGGCTGCGTTTTCTAACTGCTTTCAGGCAAGGAGAGGTGCGTTTTAGGAGTGCAGCTGAAAGGTATACATTTGTACCTGCAAGTAAATATCAGCAGCCCATCTGAGGAGAAAAATGCACATCCACAGCTACTGATCCAGAAGCAATTGGTTTTCCAGCAGGATCCTATATTTAATCTAAATTCTGCACCAGCTATATTAAATGTAACAAAGAAATGCAACCCAGAAATTATGCCTGGAGCCAAGTCCATTAAAGGTACGAATAACTAGAGACCAAGCACCTTAAAAGCACCAGAAGCTATTGATACTTAAGAGGGGGGCCGTGCAGAATCGCAACTGCTGCATTACAGAGGGGAGGGAGGGGGAAAAAAAAAAATCAGCCAAATTACGCTTGGTTAATTCAGAGTAACAGATCTGCCCCCAAGTGAATTGGAGGCCTTGAATTAATTCTGTTATGACAAATCAAGATAAACGTTCCCCCTAAATTGCATGCGATTTAATTAATTTTTGAGATCCTGGGTTTTTTTTTTTTTTTTTCCTAGCTAATAGTTCACATGCTCCTGTGCTGTCATTGTGCTTGAGTGGGCAGACTTCAAAGTGATATTAAATAACCAACTATTAGATTTACCTAGCACGTCCTATTGGAAAAGTGCCATTTAATTACCTAGCCTGTTCAATTAAAGGGACAGCATTCTCTGAATATAGCAGCTTGCTGTTGATTACCAGGGAAATGAACTCGCTGCCTGGCGGCGCCTCCATTCCTAACGCTACCCCCCTGCCCAAACACACCCTCCACCGCTGCCACCGCCGACCCCCCACCCCGGGCCCACCCTGGCCGCGCCAGGCTTACTGCGGCTGCGGGCGCCACGTGAACCACCACCCTGAGTGAGTGGAGCGGGGAACGCGGACTGCTCGGGCTGCTGCCCAGCGCTCGCCCCCTCGTGGGCCGATGCCGCGGGCCTCGGCGTCCCGCTGTGGGCTAGGGCGGCGGTGCAGAAGGACTCGGAGCTGCTGGCCACGCTGCTGACCACCCAGATCGCACAACCTTACCTCGCCCTCCCGGACCTGCAGCCCCACCCTCCCAGAGGTGGTTCCCAACTTCCTCCTCAGCTAGACTTTCCGAGCAGATCTCTGGGCCCCTAGTGGGGGTGGGGGAAAGAAGATTGAAGGAAGGGGATCCTGAGTTTCCGAAGCCACTGGGTAGCGCTGGGCTGGAGCTCAGGGTCCGGAGTCGTGGGTGGGGGCAAGTTCCAAAGCTCATGGACTTTTGTAAGGGAAGGGGCCAGGAACAGGCAAGCTCCTTTAAGATTCAACCGCCCCCTCCTCTCCGCACCCCCCCCAACCTTCTCCCCCCTCTCTGAGAGGCCAATTTTGTTAATTAAATGTTTTGTTTGCGACGCTACTCTCATTCATTGCGGACACATCATTCGGAGCAGATCTAAGCCAGAGACCAGATCTCATTAGATAAAGCCCATCAGAACTAAGAAAATGGAGGAGCTACTAATTAAAGCTTTTAATTGTGCGGATTCGCTGCAGCAAGGCAGCAGCTTTATCTGAAATCTAGCAGGGAGAGGAGGCTGAAGCCCAGCTCTGCCCAATCGACACTGGGCCAGGAGGGGGAGGGCACTGGGGGAAACATCCCCTTGCCTTCCTACCCGCTCTCCCGACACAAGCCTCACCCTCCTCTCCAGCAGCCTTTCAGCTAGTCATGGTTGCTCTAAAACAGGTACACACAACCCCTAGGTCAAGACAGTTAAAAAGCCCCTTAATATATCACTGAGGTCCCAGCCAGGCCAAGAGGGTCCTCCTTACCTGGTGGCCAAGGAGCGGATTACTCCACTCTGGGGCTGTCCACTGCAATTCAAAGCTCTGCCAACAAGTGGACTTGGGGAATTTCAGGAGGGGTAGTTCAGGGAAAAAGGACCCCACCTGCACGTCCCCCAGTTGCCCACCCTCTGGGCATCTTGATGGCCACTCTGTGGGCAGGAGGCCCTAGTGGGCCAGGGGCCTCAATGGCTGGAAGCCAGAGGGAAGTGAAGTTGGACAGCCCCATTTGGTACTGCTGGAGAGCTCATCTCCAGGACAGGTCCAAGTTCTCAGGATGGCATCTAGTTCAAGAACTAGCCTTACTCCAGTTTCCAAACTCAAGAGGCAAAAACGTGCCTGAACTGAGGATTCATTAAGGCTCAGGCCAGGCACACATCCCTCCTTTCTTGCATGCACCAAATGTGCATTTATTTATATTTTGGCCCCAGGAAGAGGGAAAAGGAATGGATGAAATTCTCAGCAAGCCAGTTGCCCAAACTTGTCCTGAGGGAATGCAAGTGGACACATCTTCTTTTTAATTAGTGGTAGTCAGAAGAGAAGGTTTTTTTCCCTTTTCTTTTTTGGAAGTCAGTAGAAGAAATCAAACTACCATTTGCCCAATTTTAACTGCACTATCAATTCTTCCACTTCAACCCACCTTCCTTTCTTCCCACAGATTTGCTCTCTATTTAATTACAATACTGTCAAAGCTCACAGTATTGCTCGGAAGGAGGACCAGAAAGCATTACACCCATGTTCTTGCTGATTTTCCAACATTTACTTCTATAAGAACACTTAGTGAAATTAATGCAGCCATCTTAATTTAAAAATAAAAGCTCCCTCTCCCTTCCTGTTTCTTTTACTTGACTGAGAATGCCCGCAGGCTGCATTATCAGAATAAGCAAAGATCATTTTGCACTACTGACATCGCTGGGGCAAACATACTCATACTCATCTCTGAACTGTTCCAGGATCTTTGCACTATCAGTCTCAGGGGAGATGCACCACAGTGGAGCCAAACTTTGAACAAAATATGTCACCCACTCATGTACTCAAAATGAAGAAACAGTGAAATTTTGTATTAATCCCCATGGGGAAAAAAAAAGGTTTAAAGAAGAAATTAAAACAGTGAAATCCCTGAAAGTGTGTCGTTCTCTAGCACCAACAGAGAGAGAGAGAGAGAGAGAGTTTTAATTACTGGATGTTGAAACGGAACACCTCCTAGAAGCATTCATGTGCATCAGTCTATCAAACCATTTACTCAAATTAAATGTGTAATCCTTCAAATGCCTCCTTTCAAATTAATGAGTTTAAGTAGCTTGAGTTCACCTGAAAAGATCCTATAGGCACCTGACCTCCTGAATTCTTTCCATTAATTGCACTGAAACTTGTTAGAAAAGACTGCTTGCTTACACAGACATATGAATGTTCCTATACAATCCTTTAAAATGCAAGATTAGTATAATCTATAACCTGTTTGGCTAAGCCTCTTTTGGCGATCCAGGGGAGTGCTACAAACAATGACAACAATCAAAAAGCCCAAAACCTGAACACTCTTCAAATGAAAAACCTACAAAATCGACATCACAAACCACACACTAACACTGAGCAAACCAAGCCTCCGGAGTTAACAGTAGAAAGAAACACTACCACTAGGTTTCTATTTCTTAGTTTTTGCTATAAAAAGAATCACAAGTCTTTAAACTGATGGGTAATCAGCATTTTTCACAAGGAGCATGAAGAATGAGTCACAGCTTTCCACTCAAAAAAGTTTATAGGTGCTTATGTAAATATCATAATTAGCCACCACTAGACAAATAATTTCTCACTAACTACACTTATTTTTAAGCCAATCTTTTGTCTGAGTTTGTCCGTTCCCCACCATCCCTTAACAAAGCAGCTCAACTCTCACTTGAAATGCTTATTTTGAGCTTGCAGTCGAGTTTAGGCTGACCATTAAGAATCTTGGTCCAGGTTACTCAACCATTATACACCCAACCGCCTGCTCCCACAGAAGGGCGTTTGCAGTTAGTATGGCACTATCCTTAATTTAGCACTTCACTCTGGAAGAGTAATACATACTTCCTGAACCCCTTAAATTTCGCTCACCAGGTTTCTGATGTGAAAGGTATCCCGAATGCCCCAGGGTACCTGCTCCTTTCCTCCAAAGCCCTGGTAACCTTTGGCCTTCACCACTGACCCGCTAACCCATCTCGGGGAAAGAGAAGCAGACTTACCTAATGTAGTCGTTTCTGCAAAGGATCATGCCGCTCTTGGTGTAACAGGACGTGCCGATGTCGCCCAGCTGCGCCTGGCAGCAGGAACACTTGAGGCATCGGCTGTGCCAGTAGCTGTCCATGGCATAGAGCAGAAAGCGGTCTGCAATCTTGCCCCCGCAGCCTGCGCACCGCTTCCAGGAGAGGGAGCCGGCCGTCACGGGGGGCGGCTGGGAACTGCTGCCCGGATTCACCATGGTCTGCACAGGGCGGGAAGGGGACAGGGAAAGAAAGACAAAACAGGAGCGATGCAAAAGTTAGTGACCGCCGGCCAGACAGCGCGCGAGCCCATTCCCCTCCTCCCCCCCGGGGCTGCGGGGCTGCGGAAAGGAAGCAGCCGCGCAAGGGCGGGAAGCAGGCCGAGCTGGAGAGGGAAGGAGGGAGGCTCGCCGGCAGCAGCCGCCTGTTTACTTTTCTCAAGCTTTGTTCTGGGGCCACGAGCTCGTCTCAACTTTCCAGCGCTCACAGCCGCTGACAATTTCAGCTCGGGGACTGTCAAACTCCGCGAGCCAGAGCGAGGCTGGGCGGCGCGCTCCTCCCCTCGCGGCGCCCGCTCCCCGCCCCTCCCCCGCCCCCGCCCCCGCCTCCAGCAAATGAGGGTCAAACCCACCCACCGCCGCGCCCGGCCCCTCCCCGGAGCCCGCCGAGGGGAGTGGGCCGGCGGCAGCTCGGCCGGCCACGCTCCCTCCCGAGCCTTGCCCTGCGAAGTGCAGCTGCAGTTCACAAGTTGGAAATAGTTGGGTTTTCGGAAAGGGAAGGCGGGAGGAGGGACCGGCCAGGGGACACGCTGAGCGTGTGGTGCTGGTTGCTGGTGCTGGTGGGAGGGGAGGCAAGGTGGCGGGAGGAGGGGGTGCGGTGTGTAAAGTTGCGAAACTGGTTTTTCGTATTTTAAAACAGCACCTTTCACACGCCATTGTGCTGACCGCCATCTCCCATTATTGTTCCAAATCTCATTTCATTTTGAAGATCAATGAGTGTTTTCTCTCGGTTTTCAGGACAGAGGCGGGCATAATAGATCATTGAACTTTAGGATGCCTGTTAACTTCCTATACAAACACTCTCCACTTTGGTCTCACTAATCTGCCCTTGATCAGCAATTTAAATGCTAAAGCTCTGTTACTCCAGAGGGGACTGGGGTGGGGAAGGCTACAGATAATGTGCGAGAAGGCACTATTAGGAGATGCACAAGTTAAACTCGAGCTAGTCCTGCCTGCGGTCACCAAAAACTGCTTCTAAGCACTCCCTACTCTTTCTAATGAATGCCACAAGAGAAGCAACTGGGGATAATATAGGAATCAATTTATAAAGCTTAGCCTAAACCGATTAATTTGTTGCCTCCAATTCTGAGTCCAATAAAGTCCTAGTGTTCCTCCAGTCACTTATTCTATAAAAAGATCAAGTTATTTACTGCCAATTAAGCAGCCTGTTTTGTCTTTGTCCTCGGTAAGCCGAGAGACTGGGCTCCCCCAGTCTCCCGGCTATCTGCTGAAGACATTCAGCTGATACCTCAGAAGGGAGAGGGCGAACTTTGCCTGTCCCCGGCCCAACTTGGCTGCTGCAAAAGAACGAGGGTGAGGGAACGAAGCAAGGACTCGGGTTCCTTAAATAGGCTGATTTTAAACACATTTCCTCCGAAAGAGTCCCGGAACGTGTGTCCAGTAACCGCACAATAAACCAGAATAAGAACTGCACCAATTAAGCTGTAACAAAACCCTGAGACTTTGGAAACAGGACCACTCTAAAACCCATTAGCATTGCATTTATCCGAATGCATCATACCTTTATGTAAATTGATTTATCTGATGCATTTACTCGAGGAATTGCTTTTTGTTACAATTTCAGCCCTAACCCAAATGAATCTGCATTTCCTGCCTCGGTCTTTAAACTGTCCCCCCTCCCACGTTTTAATCGCTCCGAATTCCTTTTTAAAAGGGGAGAGGGAGGGAGGAGATTCCTAGCTGGTCCCCCGCCCCCATCTTTGGTGAGAGGTAAATATATATGTATATTTTTTTTGAAAAGGAAACATTACACTGAGAAAAGCATCCAGTAACCCCATTAGCTAAAGCTCTTAAGGACAAGCAATACCTTAATGCTGATTAAATCTAAAGAGATGAATCAAGAGGACTGACCAGAAACTGACTCCCCTGATAACTAAGGACGGGCCCTCATCAAGTTTCATTTAGAGTTGGAAAAAAAAAAAAAGAAAGAAAGAAAAAAGAAAGCTTTTAAGTTAAATAGGCTTATACTCTAGTAATTACATAGCCAAGCAATTTAGGTCCTGGGATAGTCAGTGAAATAGAAAGCAGAAGTGGCAGCTAGAGGCAAAATCTGCCCCCCTTCCACAACGTCTCTGGTGTTTTTTAATGGAGACCAAGGGAGGGACAAACGTAGCGCTGGCAATTTGTAGTACAAAAATGGATGCTTAATTCATGTCTTGATTTTAATTAGGTGATTCACCGGGTTTCTCCTGGATTGGAACAAAAGGCGTACAAGCCAAGAGGAATTTTTTTTTAAAAGAAACAGAATACCGAATCGTGATTACTAAGATCCTTTCCGCCACTATTTTAAAAATACTGCTGGGGGGGGGGGGGTCGTGACTAGTCCCCCACCCCGCACTCACTACTTCACCCACTAATATCCTGCTCTGAGCAGCCCCTGCCTCTCCCTTAGGAACTGGAAATGTCCCCCACCCCCTCCGGGGTCTGCACCAGCCGGGTCTCCACGAACCCTTTTGTAAGCAGGAACCGCTACAAAGCTGGCGGCCCGGGGCTGCCCTCCGCGCTAGCTCGCAGGCCGGCCTCGGTAGTTTCAGACTCGCGCATTATCTAAAGGCGACGTATTGTTTACTTGCAATTTGGGACGGTCAAGGGAAAGAAACCAAAGGAAACAGCCCCGGCCCCCCGTCGGCCCCGCGCCCGGCCCGGGCTCCCCGGCCGCCCCCTTACCTGCTTCTCCCCTATATTGCAATACTGCGAGGCGGCGGCGAAGGCGGACGCGAGCGCAGCCGCTCGGCTTCCAGGGAAGGAAGGGGCGCCTCGGCTGGCGGAGCCGGAGGGAGGGAGGGAGTTCTTGCAGCGGCAGGAAAGGGAGGAGGGGGCTGAGGGCTGCTTTTTTTCTAATCGCGTGGCTCTGGGGCGGGCTGGGGGCCCCGCGCGAGCGGCAGGCGGCCGGGAGCCGGGGTGTCAGTCTCGGTCCGCGTCCCGTCCTCCGCTCCGGCCGCGCGCGAGCAGCTGCAGGCGCCCTCGGCCCGCCCGGCGCGGCTTCAGGCGCGGCGCAGCGGCAGCAACTGCTGCAATCGCGGCTGCAAGTTTGGCAATGTGGCTGCACTTCGGAGCTGCCCCCGCCCGCGCCCGCCCCCGCGCTCTGCCCGCTCCTCCTCCTCCGCCGCCGCCGCCTTCCTCCCGCCCGCGCGCCCGCTCGCCGCGCCGCGCTCCGCCGGCGGCTCGGCCCGGCTCCCGGCGCCTCCGGCCCCGAGCGGCCGCGGGAGCGGCCTGGGAGCGGCGGGGTCCGCGCGGAGGCCGGCAGCGGGCGCGCCCGGGAGTCGCGGCTTCGGCCGGCCGGGCCCGCGCGCTCCTGCAGCCCGCCCGGCTCGGAGGCGGCGGCGCTGGCCTCTAGCCGGCTCGCGCGCTCCGTCGGCGGCTCGTACACATGTGTTACTGACAGAGCAGAATCCCAACTACTCCCCGGCTCTGCCGCCGACGTCAGCGACCCTCAGCCACTGGGCGGCCGGATTGTTCAGGCGGAATAATAAAACCTGCCAATCCGGGCAAGGACAAAGGGATGACTGAAACGAGCCCGGGGCGGGGGAGCGAGCGCGGCGGCGGCGGCCGGGAGGCGCGGGCCGGGCCGCGCAGGTGGGGAGCGCGGTGGGCGCCGCGGCCCGGCTGGGGCCCGCGCGGGTCGGGAACCGCGGCGGGGCGCCCTGCTCGGCGGCGCGCGGGGCCCCGCGGGACGGCCTCCCCGCGCAGAGACCCTTAGGAAACTTCACCTCTTCCTGTTTGGGGAGAACGGGGTGATGGACTTCACACACACACGCACGCACGCACACACGGCGTTGGAGATTTATGAATCTTAGTGGAAGTTTACTCGGCGAGAAAAATAAAAAAGGCAGCAAGGGAAGTCGTAGTTCCTGCCCTACCGCCCCTGCGTAGCCTCCTCTTCCTCCCCCATCCCGAGTATTAACCGCGAGCTTAGCAGGCATTTCGTACAGGCTTGTTAATTGCTGGGTAATAAAGGAATCACCGTCCATATTTTCCAAGTTAAAAAATAAAATCCAGCAAAGCCCTAGGGACAAAGCGTTACACTGCTGTCTTCCCCACGGTTGAGGAAGAGTGCTGAGCCTCTGACATGCTCCAAAAGCAATGGAAGGAGCGAGCGTCGCAATCCCACAGCCTGTGCAGAGCAAGAATCGTCATTTCTATCGCAAATCACGAGTTGAGGAGTGCTCTTAGGGTGCTGGCCCGAGAGGCACTTTCCAGGGCCAAAGCTCAGCCCAGATGCTTGAATACCTAGCCATTCAACTCTGCAATTAGATTTAATAAATGTCCAATCTGAGGCTTATATTGGGCCTGATTATTATTAGTAAGTTCCAGAGAGATCTTTCTATTGGACATTATCATGAAAGTGCAAAGCCCTTCCGCTAAGTATCATTAAGTAAAACCAGCCTTGTGCCAGGTTTTCAGTGTGTTACAAGAGACACTGCTAGATGGAGGAAAGGAACTTGAAGGAAAAATCTAGCAAGACAATGCAGATGTTGGACATCTAGTTTTAGTCCTGTGCAGAGTTGTGCCCTTTCACTCTCCACATAATTAGGGCTTCAAAAAGAAGAAGAAGAATTGCTTATAAAACCAGGCAGAGAACATTTTAAGTACTAATTAAAGTATTCATTTCTTTAACCTAGCACCTTAAATACCTTGTGTGTTAGAGACAAATGAATTAATTTTATTGATTTATATTTAAAATTGCACTGTTATAATCAATTCACCTTGTACACATATGAAAAGCATTTTGTGAAAAATCATTAAAACTATAATAGTAATTAAAATGTCCTGTACAGAAAATAGCCTTAGATGGGCATGATTAAAGAAAGCCCACCTACAAAATGTAATACTCCTTGAAGGTTAGTCAAAAAACCTCAAACCAAATGAGGAAAGGAACCTGTAAACAAATAATACATTTTTAATATACCTAAGGTTCATTTTCAAATTGCTAATAATTTGTAATACTCAAAAAGAATGACACAGGACTTTAGTAGATTCCAGTTCTATTACAGTTTGTCATGTGCAAGTAAGTTTCCTTCTCTGGACTTTAATTTTCTCATCTACAAATGAAAATAAGCCAAATAATTTTTATTTTCTGTTTTAAAAATGATTGTTCTTAATATGTGGGTCTATGATGCATTGTGGCATTTTTCTAAAGCATGTACACAAATGAAATTTTCTAAAATTAAATGCTAGCAGTTTAGTCAAGAACATGTTCAGATGTCATTGAATGTCCTTCTCCAAAGGACGCAGGTAGTTTTATATGGAAGAAGAGAAAGAAGAGTGAATAAAACTTTTAATATAGATCTCTAGGGTACAGCAGGCCTGAACTTCAGGAGGTGGTTTCAATGTTTTGGCTGTAATTGTGTGTGTGTAGTAAGCAAGGTCTTTACGCTTGTCTCTGTAGATTAGAATGGGTGGGAACGTATTCCCAGGCAGCTTTATTTGTTAATGTTGTGGTTTTAAACGTATAAAAGTGATAATGGCTAACATCTCTCTTCTGAGGATAAGGAGTAAATCCATTCAGTGTAATCAAAATTCAGGTGTACTTTAACCACAGCGCCACCTCTGGGTAAGCTTTATTTCTGCATTGTTTGCATTCAACCTCTCCCATCTGGGTAGCAAGAGTTGATCTGAAAGTGCCTGCCTGAGTCTCGAACATCACAATGCCGAACTTTTATTTCCACTGATCCAACACACAAAAACTGTAAAAACAATTTCACTCTGGGTAACGGGGTTCTGTGTCAGGGTATTCTTCAAACAAATATAAACAACTGTGTTCCAAGTACTAATCCTAGTATAAAATAAAATTGCCAAACTCCAAGTAATGTTATGTTTGGCCCAGTAGTTCAGGGAAGTTACTCACATAAAATGTGAATGAAAAACAAAAACACGGTGTTCTGGAAAAGGGAGAGACTCAAATGACTTCCTTGTTAAATTTTGATTGAATATAGGAATTATATTGATCCAAGGTCAATCTCTCTTCCCTCCTGCTCCTCCCCACCAGTTATTTGTCCCACACCTTCCCTTCTCATTCAGACTGTGCAGCCACATCAAAGCCATGATCTCCAACTGACAGTTCCCTCAAAATCTCCTCTGGACAGCCTCAGGTTCCACACGGACCTGTCCTGACAAGTGCCTCAGCTCTCTGACTGGGAAAAAAAAAAAAAAAAAGGCTTTATCCTTTTAAAGTCAATGCAAAGGTTTTTGAAGGAAACCTAACCTTTTTAGGAAAGACACTTAAAAAAAAATCTGCCCACCTTTATTGCTGCCATCAAAAAGATCCCCTGAATTCAAAAAGTTCTTCTAAGGTGAATCTGAAAAGCTTTAGTTTAGGACAATGTGCAAAGAGTATGAAGGGACGAGGCCCTAATAGTTACCAAGAGAGAAGCCCTGGAGGAGAGAAATAGCAGTTGCTCTGTGCCATTGTTTTGTGGTGGTGTTGGCTGGGGTAGGGAGAAAGGGGTTCAGAGGGAAGGTGCAGCAGGTGAGAAGGTGCCTGGGGTCCCAACTCAATATCTTTAAAAGACTACATCTCAAGAGATCATTTACTGGCTGCAAAACACAATCCTTTGGATTTACTATCTTTTTAGTATTTCTCAAAATCCCTTAGAAATATCTCACGAAATGTGTGATAAATGGATAGGCAGTTGTCTCATCAAAACATTATTTAAATTTTTTAAAAAGGCAACCCCAATGATTTTTATTTTTTGTTGTCTTTTTGAGACAGGGTATCACTATGCATTCCTTGCTTTTTTTTTGCCCAGGTTGGTCTCAGACTCTCAAAGACCCTCCTGCCTCATGGTTCTGAGCACTGGAATTACAGTCTTGTGCTGCCAGGCCCAACAGTGATCCCCGTGGTTCCACCTGGTCGGCACCTCACCAAAGTAAGATGATCGGTATGTATCTATGACCCAGAATCTTGCCTAAAATAGCAAGGCCACTTTTATATAGTGGCAAGAAATGACCAGTTTCTTTATAAAAATTGTATTAGGAAAAATTATTTGGCTTACTGTACTACTTATAGGACTGAATTTTGTCAACAATATTCAAGTGTGAATGATAGTATGCATCACTGCACATAAATTAACAGAGTATATATATGTGTGCATATATTATGTATTTGTCAGGATCTACTTAATGGCCTGAAGGGTCAATAGGCAATGCTTATTGAAGTTGAGTTAAGTCATTGCATGGATAAATTTAATTTTGTTATAGTTACAAAAGGGGCTATATAGATGACTGGGTCATTTGTATATACATGAGGTGGTTATCCCTAAGAATATATGTTACAATTAAAAATTCAGTGGAAAATAGTTATTCCATTTAAAATTAATTACTGTTGCTCTCCTTAAAGACTAGCAAATGAGCACTATTGATAGAGAAACTAAGGCATTAAGACATAACTCATTCTTCTTTATGTTGCCTCTAACTATTCTTGGTTAAATAAGGCTAATAATTCATATATTTTAAGAGTCCCAAACCACAACTATTGTTAATTATAGTATTGATATAATTGTGCCCTTTCTCTATGTAGATTTGCAATAAAATATGTTTTAAAGTGTAACATCAGTTTCTATCTGCCCACCAAAAAGTTGATGAAAATATGATAATATGTATTCATCCAATTATAATAAATGACCCTATTGGAATTAGGGAGTACAATCCATAGCTGTCCATAGACTTGAAAAACACACAAGTATACTCCATACAGCACCATAAATTTTTTTGAATAAAAAGAACAACCAGATATGGATTTTTTAAAATAATAAAATTGGATAACTCAATTGACTAAAATGTGTTCCCTCCACACAGAGGTACACATTATAACGTCATCATTTATATTTCTCAACATAAATCAAATTTCATAATAAAATTGTTTTTGATGAATCACCACTTCTTTTCTAGCTTCAAAACATTCTGACAGAGAAAGCAAATTTGTCGATTTCTCTGTATGATAAGAAATCACTGAAAATGTATTTAAGACCTTTAGTCTAAGATGATGATTTTTTAGGCAGAGAAATTCCCTTTAAAAGGAAAAATATTCAAGTGAAGCTATTTTCAAATTTGGGACAACAACTGAAGAATGAAATAGACTTTATTTTCAGCATTTTTTCAGAGCCATCTGCTGTGCTCTCTAACAATAAAGCCAGGAGAAGTCATTACAGAACAATACTCTGGAAACAATTGGTTTCAAAAACAAAGGAGAAATTAGGGTGTACTCCCCAATACTACCTTCACACAGGTTCATGCTAATTAGAGGGTTAAACACCCAAGCAGTGCAGCAAGATGCGGCTCTCTGTCCTGTTTTTATTGCTTTTCTCTGCTGAGATAACATTTAACACTGTATTGAAATTCCTACTTTCTGCTTGTGTCCAGTAGTAAATCCTAGCACATTATTAGAATATCTGCCTGTTATCAGCTCCGTCAGGGAATGAATTATTGACTATAACTCATGGCTGGGAAGACTACATATGACACCCCAGTGAAGTTTTGATAATTTCTAGAAGTCATGATAATTTATGGAAGGGGGTTTTGATTGATCTCCCACTACCTATTTTGCACCTATCAGTAAATAGGACACATATTGATGGCCTACTTGAACTACATTAACAATATAGGGTAATTCACAATGAAAGCATTTTTTCCCCAGAAAGATTCTATTAAAACAGTCACTCAGTTTCTACTAATTTTCCTCTGTGTGGTTTACTCATGAGAGCTTGGAATCACAGGTCTCAACTACTGAATGTATAAAATCATTCTTCTAATAATTATTTAGATATAGTCCTCATTTATAGTATTTCCATCTCTGCCTTTTGGAAAGAAAGTCCTGAGACCATTGGAACAGATGAAGACAGAGTAAACAAATATTGAATGATTTTAGAGTGTCTCTTCCATTCTTCGAAGACAGCTGATAGAATAAAGGAGAATTCTTCAGAATTAATGGACAGTTGGAAAGTTATAATATATTATAAGCTTATAATATATTCAATATCAAATTTACAAATACTGTCTACTATAACTGTCACTTTGAAGAGTGTCAGAAGATTTAATAATAATTACCAATAATCGCAACTCCTTTCTAGTTTTGTGTTTATTTTCATACTGTCTCATTTTTGTCAGACTCTCTAAATTCATTTATTTCTCATGATGAACTCTACAAACAGGGCCTTTGTTCCTTTACCGAATTTTCATCATTGTGATTTCATCACTGTTTTGTTTACTACAGCAATTGCTTCCTAGAAAAATATCTATCCTTCCAACTCTTCATATATACTATGTAATACGGCAAGCAATATAAATAATAATTTAAAATTTAATAGTTGTTTCCTAGATGACATTTAAAGCGTGTCTAGATATCTGGAAATTTCAACTTATACCCAAATCATATTTTGTAATCTGAAACATAAAATAATAGTGTTTCTTTTACCAGAGCAGTCAAAATTGGAGACAGTAACTTGACTGAACACTTGCCTTAAAGAAAATAAGTCTTTCTTCATTTTATCTTAATTTAGTAGCTTCTAGCAGTCATCTAAACAATCTTAAAATTAAAAGATAATGTTAATGGGAGAAACTGTTGTCATAGGATAATGGGTTCCTGCTGCTAGATTAATGCAGTGGCAATAATAATGGAGCATTTATTGAAAATAAAGAGAAAGACAAAGCCAGGAGATTTATTTTTAAAGCAGGTGTCATGGATCCTATGACACTGTTGTGTGGCAATTACCTGGCTTCAATTTTGCCAAATGGGTGATGGAGAATGATCCCTTTTCCACGTGCATGCGGGTGGTAATGACTGCTCAGATCCTCAGGACCAGAGAGCATGATCTTCCTGAGTAGAAGCAATTTGTTTTGTGATTCTTCCAATCCAAATGCAGCTTGCAAAGGCTGTGCCATTTCAAGAAAAAAGAAAATACCCCAACTGCATGCACAAATGTGTCTTTTTTTTTTTTTTTTTTTTTTTGGTATTTTTAGGGAAGGTCTACAGGGTGTTCAGGGTTTCATTACTACATCGGACTCATAGAGATCTGCCTGTTTATAGCCTCCCAAGAGCTGGGATTACAGGCATGTGCCACCATGCCCAGTCTCAATCGCTAGCTCAGAGTACTCTGAGGGTGGGACCCATATGGCAGGCCCAGTGTGTTCTTAATTTTAAGAAGAACTTCTGGGGCCTGGGCAATGGCTCAGTGGAATAAGCTCTTGCCTGGCAAGCACAAGGCCCTGAGTTCAATCCTTGGTTCTGCCAAAAAGAAAGAAGAACATCTACTTAGCACTGTTATCAACTGTTCTCAAAACATCAGTAAGGCCACACACTGACACTCAGGTACACTGCTGTCCATTAAGGCCCAGGAGAGCAACAGCTCTGGGTGTTGTCTTAGACCACCTTTGAATACATGTGATAATTTTGAGCTCAACTACATACTTCTCCATATGGCCTCCCCCAAGATATGCTGTCCAAGATTGCTCCCTGGCACAATTTCAGCTGGTACATGTGCCCTATGGGACACTTCTCCTGGACTGAGAGTGAGTCTGACTTAATGAGGTGAGCCTTAGGAACAGGGACCAGAAGACAGAGACAGAAGAAAGCAAAGATTCAGAGCCACAGAAGATGCTGTCCTGCTGGCATGGAAGGACCATGCTTCTGTGAGGGGCCTACTGGAGGGCCGCCTTGCATAGGCACAAGAACCTATACCTACATGTGGGAAGGGCCAAAGGACAGCCGCTGATAGCTATCACCGACAGCTAGGAAGAACATGGGGAGCTCAGTCCTGCCTCTCTAAAGACACACACCCTTTCAGCAACCAGTGACCTTGGGAGGGGACCTTGAGCTTTGCATGGTACAGTAGTTCCAGCTAACACCTTGCTTCCATTCTGATGAGTCCTTGTGCAGAGAACCCATCTACCTAGCCATTCCCAACCTGCTGACCTAAAGAGATGCTGAGATAATGAATGGATGTTTTTATAAGCCACTGTGTTTATGGCAATTTGTTATGCAGCCATATAAAAGTAAAACAAATGCTTTAGAAAAAGCCAAATAGAGTATTTTGTTCTTAACCTTTTCCCTCTACTCTGAACGACTCTATTTCTTCCTTATTGTCCAAAGTGTTTTCTCACCAGAGCCTGGAGCAAAACACCGGAGTGTCCTCACTCCAGTCAGAGTGTGTATCCATTAAGAAACAAACACTAATAACTAGCACACAAAAGAATTCATGAAAAGCTATCAGGAGTTCTTAGAATCAACACAAGTCTTCAGTACCAGTCTGGAAAAAAACTAGAAGCAGAGGAGCTCTAAAAATTATAAAGTAGGAATTTCAACAGTGGTGTCCTAACAGGAATAGGGGGCTAGTATGGTGGCGCTAAAGGCAAAGCCCACTCACCCCCTCAGCTTCAGGATCCCCCAAGAATTCTCAGCTCCTGAGCCTGCTCTCTACAGGAGGGGAAGGGACACTCCTCTCAGGCTTCCAAGGGAGGACACTCCCTGGAAGTCTTCTTCCACTGAGAATCTATGCATCCGGAAAGGCACCACATCAGAAGGCAATAGGTATGAAACTATTTTTTTTAAATGGGCAAATTCAAATAGAATGTGGTTGAAGAATGCTAGACTTGTGTAACAGGGATGATACAGTGCACCATGCCCTAAACATTTCCTCACAAAGAGTAAAGGGTGTCAACCCAGAGCAGACCTCAGGTTGTCTCTAAGGAAGTGACCTCAGCAGCCTATGACAGGCACTTGAGCCAAGTCTAGACCTAAGAACCCAATTGGTTTCCATATCCCTCATACTTGGGTATGGTAGACCTGAATGGAACAGCCAGAATGATGCAGATATATGACTTCTTAATGAGACTAATATTAATTTATTACCTATTTCTCTATCATAAGCACTGTATTTTTCACCTGCTAGGAAGTATCCATGACTATTCAGAGAATTGTGTATGTGGAAGGGGGTATTACTTACATGTGTCAGAATTGCTCAGAACAAATGTTTGTAGGGCAAGGAACCACCGGCCTGGTAGATGGAGGTATATTAAGGAATCTGCATCTTTGACTTGTACAAATGGGCTCATAGTTTTCTTTTGGGTGGAGGAAGGTATCAGGAGTCGAACTCAGGACATTATGCTTTTCAGGTAAGCACTGTGCGGCTGAGCTATATTTATGGCTCTAGTTTCTGTGTTTATACTTTTCCTGGATGAAAATGTTGCTACTCGCTGTTCATCTATTCAAAAAAAACATCGTATTCCTCACCTGTTATTGAACACCTACTCTGTATCAACTAGCGTTCAAGCACAGTGGTGCAACCAGGGCGTGACAGGTCTTGAAGGTCTTGTCAGGTCTTGCACTACTTTATGCAAATTAGTCTGAGGAGATTGCAATGATAAGGTGCTATTTTTGCAGAGACCTAAAGGAAGAGAAGGAGCTGTGATTCTGAGGGGTGGAGAGTTCTAGTTAAAAGCAGTAGCGGTGCAAATGCCTGGAGATCTGTTTGGTGTGGTTTAGAAGCAGGATGGGAGTCATCTGGAGATTGGAGCTCAGAATGGGGCAGACCAGAGATGTGAACATTTGCCTCGATGTTAGTGGAGGTTTCTGGGCAAAGAGATGTGATCTGTTTTATACTTTAGAAGTCTAATTTTGGCCACTATTTTGAGACACAACTATCGTGAGGCAGACACAGAGACCACTGGATGGGAGATCCTTACAGTGATGAACTCAGTGAAGATGGTGGCGATAGAAGAAGGAGCAGTCAAAGGTGTCCAAATTTTATGTGTAAGTTTTCAAACTCAAATATGAAAATGTATGTTGGGAACCAACTAGTGGTCAACTTGTAGGTCCCAGCTGAACTAAAGCAACATGGTTCTGGCTGCAGAAGGTCACCTGAGGACTGTTGCCAACAGCATAAATGGAGAACTAGAGGGGGAGATGTTGATTCTGTTGATCCTCCTGGTGAAGCCTATTGTGCTGGCTTTCAGCTGTTCTCCTCCTTGGGGTTGCTTAAGTCCTCACTGCTGCCGAGGAGAGCTGTGGCTGTCTTTGGGGGCTTCCTGGCTCCTGTTCAGGTCCCTTTGCCTGCTGGCACAGATCCTTCACCCTGTTGGTGCAGGCTTTCTAGCTTCCACCACTGCCCTTTGGGTATTCCCAGTGCAGATCCTTGAAACAGACTTGCCTGAGCTATTGCCATGGGTGCTAGGTCTTCAGCTGGACTCCTCAGGACATTGCCAGGGGACCCAGGCCCTCAGCTGGATCCTTTGAGTCTCTAGGGTGTGGACAGATCTTCCATACTCTTGCATTTAATTATTTAGGTGAATATTATAAAAGAATCCCATAAATTACATACCTGTATTAAATGTTTTCCTTTGTAAACCCTGACTATAGTAATGTAAAACCAGAAAAAATTAACCTTAATGAATATTCAAGTGACACTCCACACAAGGTAAACGATGGACCCAAAAACAGTAATATAATTGAATATCATTATCTAATATATATAAAATTAGGATATATTTAAATATACTATAAAATAATAATATAATTGAATATCTGAACCGTGGCTTCTATTTCAAGTTCACATTGAATTCCCGTGCTTTTATAGTTCTCCTGTATTTACACGTTTCATGGCAACCACAAGTTCTGTTCTGCTCTGAGCAGTTCTGCAGGATACCCCTGCCCATCTCTCACCCCAACATGATTCCCCTTCTCGCATGTGGAGTGTAGATAACAAATAGCCACAACATTGTTCCCTGCTCAGATTTTTCCATTTTAACTCATAAATGAGACGTAACAAATACTTTTCAAGGTATGCCAGATACTGGGCTAGATTCATTCTATGTAACAGCTCATTTCATTTTATTAGCAACCTGATATAGTTTCATTTTAAAATTGAAAGAACTGGTCAAATAGCTCAGTGGATTAAAGCACCTGCAAGCAGGCATAGGGACTGGGGTTCGATCCCCAGGCTTGCAATGCTGGCCTTACCCCCCCAACCCAACCCCTGTGACGCTGAGATGGCAACTGAGACTGGGTGTGGTGGTGCGCCTGTCATCCCAGCACTTGGGAGGCTGTAAACAGGCAGATCACTGACAGACCCATCTAGTAGTGAGACCCTGAACACCCTGTAGACCATTCCCTAAAAATACAAAAATAAATAAATTAAATTAAATTAAAATTAAAGAATCTCAAATTATAGAAGTTAAGGTCTCAAGATCTTTATCAAATCTGAGGTCCAAAACTTGGAATTCCACAAAGCTTAGAGACTGAGAAAGCTCTCATGTCCCTTCCTCTCTGCTGATAAGTTAGGCTAGGGGCTTTCTTAAATATGTTGGTGCAATTTTAGTTCCAGAGCCGTGGTTCTTAACCAAGATAACCTGGCTACACTGCACATTTGACAGTGTCTGGGGGTACTTTTCATTGTCACAACTGGGGGAACTGGTATAGGCAGATAAGAGCCAAGGATTCTGGTAAACAGCCTTCCAGGGAGGGGCGAGTACATTATGAAAATCATCCTTCCAGAAATGTATAGTGACAAGACTAAGAAACCCTGCTCTAAATAATTGCTAGACCACTGGACTGCCATAATAGAGGTAACAGAAGTTATAAAACATGTATCGGTACTCTTGCATTCAGATTTTTAAAATGAGGAAATTTCTTTCTTTTTATGTATATAGGACCTCACTACACAGATCAGACTAGTAGTGATCTTCCTGTTTTCAGCCACCCAAGAGCTGGGGTCTGAGTCATTGTCTCAGCACACCCTGGAGGTGGGACCAGCACAGCACAGTTCAATCCCACCAGGGATTGAACCCTGGCCCCTGCATCTGCTTGAATAGGGCTTTAATCTACAGAGCTGCCTGCCTGGCCCTATGAATGTCTACTAAAGGTAACTCACTTGACAAAAACTGTAATATGATGCGGTTCTGATACAGGGTACATTCAAATTGTGTATATTATGGAATGTGTCTTTATGATTTGGTTAAATATCCCTAAACCAAGATTTTCTAGACTGTACAGAAGCCTGAGAATGGGTATACAGCCATCATTTTAAAGACTGAGGTCAGACCTGGGGCAAAGATGTACCTGAATAAAGTGAGGTGTCAAATTGTTTCAAAAACATGAACTTCAGGAGCCAGACAAGTAACGCAAAAGCACCAGGATGGGAATAAATGAGACCTGCTCAACTGCAACTTGTGTTTCTAGAGTGGAATGAGGCAGATAGAAAGTATAAGAGATGCTATTGGAGGGTGATACTGTTGTTACATTTCAATGTGAGTGAAAAGGGATGATATTGCAGGGTGTTAAATAGGATTGTGTCATAATTTGATTTAATTTTTTAAAAATTTAGCCTAACCTTGGGAAAGAATTGGCTGAAGAGATGTGTGACTGAAAGAATTACAAACTTACCCCCTCTTTTCTTCCTCCTCAGATACAGAGCCCTGATTTATACTCTGAGTGTTGGTGCCTGGAATAAAGGTCTTCTGTTCCTAAACTTCCCTTACAGTCCTATGTGATTATGTTCAATAAATAACGTATAAGGTGAAAGGAAGATGAGACTTCTAGAAAAGTACTTAAAGACTCCTTCTGCTCCTTTTCTTCTCTCCCTTCTTCTTTGGACCTGATATGTGGACATAATAGCTAACACTTCAACCTGAGCAAGCCTTCAGGTTTGAAGTTGTGTGGTAGAATAAAGCCTGGTACTGGAATGATGGAAGACAACAGGTAAAAATGGAGGCCATGGGGAAAGACAGGTCTTGCGCAACACTATCGAGGTGTCCAAATATCCCTGGAATAATTAATTCCAAAGTAACATGTGTGAGAAATAAATATATTGTGTTTAAATTTCTATTAGTTTTTTAATAAAAATCAGCTCCAACTCATGTGGGAGGCAAAAGTGAAAGAGGGAACAGGATCAAGAGATTATTACACTAGTCCATGTGAGATCAGGTTAACATGAACCAAAGCAAAGGTTAGAAGCAATGAGAGACAGAAGATTGATTGCAGATGCAATTCCAAGATGATATTAAAAGCATCTGCCAAGCTATGGTGTCAGGAATTATAGAGAAATAACAAAATAAAATGTAATCTCCAGTTTTCTGAGATAAGCAAGTGAATAGAAGTTATCCTTCATGAACACAGGGAAGTCCTGGAAAGAATATTTGGACCTAAACACAATAAGGTTGAAGTCCTCATTTAATATCTATGTGGTCAAGATGAAATGCCACTTAGTTATGGAAGAATGGAGTTCATGAGGAAAGTCTGGGCTACAAAAATAAATTGGGAAAGTGTCAGTATATGGACAACATTACAGTCATAAATGAGCTACACAGAGTGAGAGAAGAGGGGCTAATTATTGAGCCCAAGGGAGCCCCAACTTTAGAAACCACAAAGAGGAGAAAGGTAACATCTGAAAAAAAAATAAGATAATAAAGTAGAGAGAACCAGAGGCTACACAAGAAAAAACATTGTAAAGAGGACACCAGTCAAATCTGCAAATGCTGCTGAGACGTTAAAATGATGATTGAAAATAAGTCATTGATTCTATAAGTTGTCTTTATAGAAAAGAAATATGCATATCAGACTTCCTTTTTGGCCTCTTTAGCTAAAACAAGGTCATATGTGGAGCCCTAGGCCAAGCAGGATTAAATCTCTGAGCTGAGCTGAGTAAGACAAGTACTTTCCTTGGAATCAACAGGTGATTTGATGTAGAAAGAAATCTGAAACAGGTTAGCAGAGAAGTGGGGCCAAGGAAATGGCTGATCCTGAGGCAGCAATCAGTGTTTGCCACAATTTTGTCCTGGTTAGAGCTGCACTGAATTGGGAACATGGAGTGAAATGGTACTCTTATTGACCCTGATGGGCTGAATGTCAGATATTTGTTTACAGTGCTATTAACTGCAAATAATCATGCTATCTTGACTTCTAAAAGCAACTAACAGGGCTGGGGAGATTGGCTCAGTGAAATAAGTACTTCCCTGGCAAGTGCAAGGGCCTGAGTTCAATCCCTGGTTCCATAAAAAAAAAAAAAAAAAAAAAAAAAAAAAAAAAAAAAAAAAAAAAAAAAAAAAAAAAAAAAAAAAAGAAAAAAAGTAAGCAACAATGCCATCAACTGCAAAAAAAGGAACTCACTGCATGGATTTTTTTTTTTTTTTTTCATTACAGCTACGTACTTGTCAACCTCAGAAGAATAAACCCAGTTTGGTCAAGTGTATACATGATGAAAAACAATTACCCCTAACCAAGTATTAAAATGATGCTGCAGATTTTCAAAAACAAAATCCAAAGGGCATGACATACGCCTCAAACTTCAGAATCTCTCAGTTTCTGCTTCTCTAGCTTCTGGTAAAAGCCCTCTCGCTTTCCCTTAAAGCTGAACATTCCATTGTCATTTGTCTCTAAGACCAATGGTGGGTTATAGGAACTAGTCTCTCTTACTTCCTCTAACTCTACTGTCATTTATGGAAATTGTGCTTATAAAATGAGTGGGTGGCATTAGGAAGCTGGCAGTACTGTTTTAGTCACAGAAATTGTGACCCTGTGGGGCCAGGTCTGGCCTCACACTTGTGATCACAAACTAAACCTCTATACCTCTGTCTCACGAATGTTTCTTTGCTGCCTCTCTTAGTAAAAATCATAAGATATTGAAAGCTGCTAGAGCAAAACCAATAAGGAAATAATGGCACAGGCCCAGCTGTGAGTGAAACACTTTTTACAGCGAGCAGTGCCAAGGAGGCCTGATACATGGCATCCGAGACACACAAGAGGCTGCAAGGTGCACTGTCTTGTCCTCCAAGCTTGATAGTCTGAGAAGAGGTAAGGGAAAAGAAACGTCCAAAGGCAGAAAGAGAATTTGACATGCTATTTGTATCAACTGGAGAGCAAAGAGACGAAGGAGGTGTACCAGATGGCAGTGAGTACAGTGGAAAATCTATCAAATTCCAAAGTGAAATGAGGTATTAGGGATCTTCTGGCTAGAACCTCTCATCTTACAGTGAAAGTTGGTGAGCTGTGCAGAGGTACAGAAATCAGTAAGGATCTCAGGGCAAGTTAGTGGAAGGACCTTCTCCTCCCCCCCCCCCTTTTCACTCTTGTCCCTTCATTACTTGGTCATCTGCACCCCCTTCCAATGCCAGGACATGATCTAATTTATTGCAGAGTGATTTGTCAGGAGAACAAGTATGAGAAGCCACAACAGACTGAACACCACTCTCAGCGTCGTCCTCTGCACTCATATTGACACTGATCTTTTACTTCTGGCTGGTCGTGACTGAGGACAGTTACCCTGGAATGATCAGATCAAGCACACGACAGACACTTTCCAGCAAACAAGTCGCCACCAGCCCCTCTCTCTTCTCCAGTAAAGCCACAGTATTGTTCAGGTATCAAAATGTCAAGTGCGTTAGAGGAGCCTGTGCCCTCCAGTGCCTCTGGAGGTAAATTACAATTAGTCTAAGCATAAGGTATTCTTTGCCACAGATTGGTTTAAAAGTAGGCACATGGCCCCATTCTGACCAACGAGATATGGAAGGAGGTCAACAGCAGGTAGTTCCAGGAGAGGTTCCTTTGGTCTGTATGAAAGCAAACAAACAACCACAAAAGGGGGGAAGGGGAAAGCCTGTAGTGGAAGAAACTACACATGGCTTCTGATTTTAGATGCTATTACATGAGAGTAAGATACCTTGACCTCCTGCCTACCCATCTGGTGACCAGAGGGAGTCAACAACACACTGAGCAAAGGGATTAGGAAGGTAGTAAGAACTTGTGACTTTAATGACATTGATGGGTCCCTGGATCAACTAAATCAGGCTACCTTCTTGTTACCTAGGAAGAGAAGCCCTATTCTTTTGAACAGTTAACTGTGTCTCCTGATGGTTACAGGCAACAGCTTCTTAATTATTATAAAGTGAGAACCAACCTTCCGAATTCACAATAGCCCTGATGAGGTTTGCTTTGCTTTCTGAAACTCACAACAATCGCAGAGAGGGCTGTCTTTGGGGTGGGGCTTCTGCCTGTGGGCTCTCCAGGTCCAGACCCTCCCAGCATGATCCCACCACATGTTATCTCTTAACACTCTTGTTTCCATGATGCCCATTATTTTTAATGTGAGATTTCAGCCTCAGCCAACCCTTGTTTATACCATTAGGATTTAACATGCCTCGTACCGCTATTGAGTTTCTCTTGTTTCTCACTACTTCAGAAGGCAAGGGATACTTCAGAACAATTTGAGACATTAGGAAAGGAAACAAATTCTCAATATCAGTCTTAGGGGTACTAATATCTGTTTCCCACCAGATGGATGAGATTTGGGGGCCTGGTAAGTTTATGATGTATACATTTGAAACTCATAAAGCATTCCCTTTGTTTCATCTGTTTGAATAAAGTCAGTAATGCTATTCCTGCACTGTATATAGTTATTAAGAGTCCTTTGCTTATGTTAAGGGGGCTTATGGAGGGTTTCAGCCAAACACAAAACCACTTATTAGAACAAACAGAGCTTTTTAAAGAATACTATACTCTCATGAATAAACTAGTTGCTGATTGGATAGAGTTGCAATTTAGCTTTTATCAGTAATTAAGGGCAAGCCATGGAGCAAACTCGTTAGTTGACACCAATTACATTTGGTAGACGAACTAATGAGTCCAAGCAAAAAGTTATTTATTTCTAAACTTTTGAAGCATAATTGTTGTGTAAATCGGATAGCACACAAATCTTTTCCATACGTTTAGGTTGGTAATTGAGAAATAAAATGGTTACCAAATGTACTCTTTGTCCAGTTTTATTCTGCAGTGGGTCTCTCTTGGGACTCTTTAAAGTGTAAGGAAAAGGTGATGTCAACAGCAGCGTACTCTGGGCACACGGAGCCAGGATTAATTAATAGAGATGAAAGGGAAACACTAGACCTTTCCTAACCATCGCCTTACGGGCTCCACAGTCAGATACTTGCTGCTCTGCAGATGACCAGACACAGAGCAGAGGATGAGGGCCGGGGGCCCAGAGACCGCCTTGTGTTTAAAAACAAAACAAAACGGGAGAATGCAGCATGAGCCCCGCCTCCAGCTTGGTTCCAGCATGGAGTCTTTAAAATGAGGAACTCTCAAGAGCTTTTCCCTTTGAAGTTTAATATGCGGGGCTTTACATCAATATAACATTTTAAATGTGTTAAACAAATTAGTCTCTGGTTACAAAAGTTTTGAGACATTTGCAAGTTGCTGTTTAACTAAATTTAATATGTGCCGGCAAAGTTGATCCTGCAGTTGTTCATTTAGAAGAATGCACATTTGGAATGATTAATAAATAAACCAGCCTCCCATCACTTCATCCTCTGTGTTTATTTGAAGGCAATCTACTTTTAAAAGACATTAATATTCTTGGAATTATTATTAGAATAATTGCTTTTACTCCTCTCAGAACACGCATTTTTTCTCATTTCCCTTCAGCACAGACAGCTTTTCACTCAGATAGAAACTTCCCATTATTATTGTCTACCCCCAAAAATGAAGAATAGGAATTATACACTTTTCACTAAGGAATAATTAATTTGTCTCAAGTATTAGAACAGAGAATTGTAGAGTGACTTTGAATGGTAGTCTCTGAGGACTAGCATTGTTTGTTCTTTCCAGTCTTTAATGAGCTTTAGTAAATGGCCAGGAAAAATTACCTTCTTTCTGTAATATGAGAGAGGCGAAGAATGAAGGAAGCTATAGAATCCCTAAGAGAAAAGGGAACACACGCACGCACGCACACACACACACACACACACACACACTCAAGAACGCGCGCATGCATGCACACATACACACAGATAGGGACACACACCTCCCTCACAACAGCCCTCAGTCGCTTAGGAGAACACAGTTCTCCTTTAGACTTATTTGAGGACAAGAGATCTGGTTACTAAGTGCATTAAAACAGAAGCATGTGCCTAATTTGTATTGATTATTGTTATCGTTACCACTGCTGGGGAAACCATCCCTCCTATAATTCCATGGGGCTGGGTATTCGTTACACAGCCATGTTAAATTTCTTTCTTCTTTAATGACTGGAAAAGAATTAGGAAGGGGGCTTGAACAGAAATTAGCTGCAGAGAAACTGCCCTTCCCCCACAGATGACTGAACTCTATCGAAAGAGCCCTGATTATAAAGGCCCTGCCCTAAAAGACAAATGACTTTTATAAAGAGCCAGATCTTTTCCCCAGGTTGACTTAGGCCTCTAGGCTTCCACAGGGAGCTGCCTGGCCTTTTCCTCAAGATAATGGAAATCTTTTTAGGCTAAAGTTCCCTGGTCAAGGGGAGGATTCATGCTCTCTGAATAGTGGTCTGCAAGAAGCCTGCGCGGGAGACCACCAGAGCCAAAGAAGGGGACGCTTTCTTTCGCACGCTCAAGCTTTTGTCCTGGGCTTTCATGGACCTTGAAACAGCAGATCCCTGCCCTGCCTGAGTTTGGACCCAACTGAAACAGAACACAGAGGGACGATGTGGTTTAGGAGGGGTCCAAAATCACCTGCAGACTGAGAAGGTCCGTGTCTGCCATCATGGCTTCACCTTGTGGACAGCTGAGCTGTGACAGCAGGCAGCAGCACCCCTGCACTCCCCTGGGGTAGGATGCATGGTAGAGGCCAGACGGAGCTCAGGGCCCAGTGCCTCACCCTCAGGAAGGAAGAGATCAGAACCCTTGCTCACTTCTCATCCCGGGCATCTATCACCCCCATGCACAGCATGGGGAGGTGGAGGTGGGGGGACCAGCCTAGCTCTAGCAATGCCTGTTTTTCCTGGATTTTTCATGTTTTCCTTTCTTTATCACTACTCACCAACCTGAAGCTCTGTAAAAAAAAAAAAAAATAGCAAGTCCTAAGCAGACCCTTTGACAAGTCCAGCTGCCGCTAAAATTGCAATGACTGATAGAATAAAGAAAACCCCTTGTGCATTTCAGTCCTATTCTTGCTGGCTTTTGCCATTTTCTTAACCTCCCTGAGTTACAGAATGCTCGTCTATAAGATGCACTAATGTCACCACAGTGAGCGGCAAGGCATGATCCTGGTGCGAGGCCCCATCCCCGGTGAATGTGCGTATCCTCTGCTCGCACTTAGATACAAGGGGACGATAACAATAGCTTCTAATTATATGACGCTTAAGTTGGTAAGTGCTTCAACATAAATATTGTACAAGACTACAGAATTGTGTGATTCTCACACTAATTCTCCTGTGACAGGATTTAGCTTTGTTTTATAGATGAGGAAACAAAAACTCAGAGAATCTAAGTGACTGTCCAAGATCACTTAACTAAGAATTAATAAAATGCAGATGGGGAATATGAATATTCAGCACCCTAATCTGACTTATTAAAAGATTTCGTAACAGTGAAAAACTAAAAACAGCATCCCTGAAATCAAAGGAGGCAAACTGGCAGCTCAGGGCTTAATCCAGCAGCTGTTTTGTTTAGCTAACAGAGTTTCTTGGTAATTTGGGTTTTTTCTTAATAACCCTTAGTAATTTTTTGCTAACATTTAAAAATTGGGATATTACGTGTAAACATTTGGATTTACAGATTCTTCAAACCCAAAGGTCTGGATCCCATATTCTCAGGTGACTGACCAGGAAGTAGGCCTGGGATCTTGAAAAAGATCTCTTTGCCCTCCCTCAAGTGTAAGTGGCCACACCTTCCCCAGAGGATGCTGGGAATGACAGAGGATAAAGCATTCAAAAGGTTTAGAGCAGTCCCTGGCCCACAGGTAGGTCTGGATCAACTTTAGGTGGTTTTGTTTGTTTGTTTTATTATTCTACTTCTCTCTGCCAACAAAATGGCAACTGAGAACTTTCCTAGAGCCCTGGAAACTGTAGTTAGATTTGAAACAACCCAAGATGGAAGTGCTGTTTTATTCCAACACACAAAGCTGAGTTTCTTCTCTTATAGAAAGAATAGCTTAACCCAGCATTCATGATTGAGCTTCTCCAGTTGAGGCTCTGAAAAAAAAAAATCTGTCAAGTCTCACCTTTATGAGATTTAAAGCAAACAAAGAAGACACGTAGGGCCAGCCAAATAGCTCAGCAGATTAAAGCGCCTGCAAGCAGGTGCAGGAACTGGGAGTTCAATCCCTAAGCCTGCCATGCTAGCCCTGCCCGTGGCGGGGTTGAGACAGCATTGAGACTGGGCATGGTGGTGCATGCCTGTAATCTCAGCTCTTGGGAGGCTGTAAACAGGAGGATCACTATGAGTCTGATCTACTAGTGAGATCCTGAACACCCTGTAGATCCTTCCCTAAAATACAAGAAAGAAAGAAAGAAAGAAAGAAAGAAAGAAAGAAAGAAAGAAAGAAAGAAAGAAAGAAAGAAAGAAAGAAAGAAATCTCAAGTTTTCATGTTGCTCGCTCAGTCACATTGCTTGGAAAGAATGGAGGGAGGGGCAGGGTGAGGGGACAGAACTTTGTTTGGTTTTGCTTAAGCTAGAGAAGCAAGAGACCAAGGGCCAGAAGGAAAGAAGAAAGACCAGAAGTGAAAGAAAAATCTTGAAGGTTGTCAATATGGAGGAAAGTGACTTACTGGTGCTGCCAGAATATTTTAGAGATGCCATGCCCTGTGGTAGCAACTTGCATCTTGCTTTGTTTTGTTTTCAGAAACTTCAAAGTTTCTCCAGGCTTCATCCTCAATTAGAACAAATGTCAGTAACATGCTTGAAGAAAATTTGTTTAGAGATGTATGTATGGTTGAAAATTGCACATTACACGTGCACATTACACATGATTTTCCACTAAATTTTTAACGATGCACAGAGGTACATGGTTCCAGATAGATGAGAGAATCCGAATGTATATATCTGGTGCTTTGCACGTTGACATAAACACAGCTGCTTTTATACATTTGAGAACATTTGTGTTTATTTGAATGTGTGACGGGGAGGTCATCAAAATGAACACACTCATTGTGTTTATTTGAATCTCACATCGCTCATAAGAATACATGCGGTGTTTGAATATGCAGTCAAACACCAGCTTCTTTAAAAGGGAAATCAAACCCCATAAGGCAATTCAGTTCAAAACCCCATTAATGCTGCATTAGAGGTAAAATTCCATTCACATGAAAGCCAGGGAATTTCGAGTTAAAGGTTTTCAGCAGCCGTTTCACTTCTACTAGGTGGGTAGAAGTGCACAATTTCTTTCCATTACCTTA
Source organism: Ctenomys sociabilis (assembly GCA_004027165.1). Taxonomy (NCBI): domain Eukaryota; kingdom Metazoa; phylum Chordata; class Mammalia; order Rodentia; family Ctenomyidae; genus Ctenomys; species Ctenomys sociabilis. The sequence continues at coordinate 65,131 of PVKA01000959.1, forward strand.
CCATAGTACATAGAATTTGTATTTAGTAATTTAACAGAAGAGAAGAAAAGAAAGTAGCAAAAAACTACTTTCATACTAAAGAACCAAAAACTGTTTGCAAGGCACTAAGAAATGATGTGATATTATAGCTTTGATAACACGAAAAGCAAACAGGCCTTGCTATTTTGTGGTGGCAACTGAAGATTCTGGTTTGTGGCTGTGGGTGATGGTTATGGTGATGGGGTTATTGGAACAAAGATTTTACTAATACTTCTACAGATAAAGATGATCTGACCTGCACCTCCCCAAAAAAACACTGGGTAGGTACTGATGCCACCCGAGAGGACTTGGAAGTGTGCTGGCATTGATTTACTCAAGCAGAAGCCAGTGTCAAACTCAGCAAACTGTGATGCACACTGTATTGTGCATTTTGAGAGGAAATGCACCTTTGAAATTCAACCTCTAACACTTTGAAGCAACTCCTGCTACATGTGTGTGTCAATGGTTGGAAACACACTCCCTTCTCTCCTGTTCTTAGAAAGATAAAGCCTCTCTCGGTTTGGCTATGGCAGCTTTTTAAATTCATCCACCACTGCATGCTGCAATTTGGTGAGCGTACTTAAGCTGTCGTGAACTGAGGCATCTGCCATTAGAATCTTCAGTATTCAACCCACAAAGCTCATTACCTATGGTTTTCCTGAGGAAGAAAATATGAAAAGCAAATAAATAAACAGAAGGGAGGAAAGGGGTACAAGGAACAGCAAGATAAGGTTCCTCTGGAAATTAAATAGCAGATGCAGGCGAGTGAACAACAAGAGAAAGTGTGTGTTTCTCTTTGGCTTATGAGAGCTGACAAGATTACAGCCCACGGTGGTTTGGCTAGAGAGTGGGAATTTTATTGTACAGTATTAATTAAAGCCGCAGGGAATGGGATACCAGAACTAGGAGGTGAGCCTGTATTTCCACTGAGCCACACAACACCAGAGTTTGGCCACCAGGCAAGACTTCAAATATGTGAAAAACTTTCAAAATACAAAGACATGAAAAGCTCTTTAAAGGCCCATGGTGTTGTCATAACAGAACATGCTTAGCATAACATCCCGTCTCCAATGGTTCCCCATTAGGACAATTACAAAACTTAAAACTGCTTGACTTGTTAAATTAGGTAAGATCAGATTGATTGAGACCAGAAGCAACCTCTGTTCCTCTTTTGCGTTTTCATCCACTGCAGCTATGTCTCTGTCTCTCTACTAGGATGTCTTTTTGTGTCCTTAAAACATTCCTACTACATTATGGTGTGTTGCTCCATTCATTGTAACGCTATTAAAAAGAAAGTTTCAGGAATAACAAATGGAAAAGAGAAAAGTTGCATTTTAAATCAAATAATTTTGTGAGTTTTATGTGGAAAATGGGCAAAACTATCTCAAACTTTTCCTTTGATGAGGCCCCAAATATACAAAGGGATCAAACTCCACACAGACAAAAGGACTTTCCCCCCCGACTTTGGAGTGATATCTTGTTACACTAATGGCTCTTGACAGCTGTCATAGACCCTTCATTTACAATCTTCAGAACTGAGAGAGCTGAACTCTGCCATTTTAGACTCAGTGCCTCCTGATCAGAAACACGCAGGCTTGCCTTCTGCTGTAGAAAGGACACAGACCAAGGTAAGAAAAACCACAGTCCATTTAAGTGAAACAAGAAGGGGAAAAGGCCATGTGTCTGATAAGATCTCATTTAAAGCAAAACAGAAAGCTTCTAGACCAAGGTGTCTGTGATGGTCCTTCTCATTCATTAACTACATTTAGTGTTTTCCTGTAATAAAACATGGGTAACACTTAAAACATGAAAAATGTCTTTTAAGTACTTTTCAAATATGGAGATTTTCAAAACTAATGACACAATGCAGATCCATTCCACCTCTCACAATAACTCACTCAAGGACACAGCTCACAGTTCCCAGAGGTTCTTGAATAGCAAATAGAATAAATCTCCTTGAGCTCGGTACCATTGTCATTTCTATTTCACAGATGAAACAAGTGGGAATTCCAGTGGTGACCTCCTCGGTCTCCCATGACAGTAAATGAAGGAGGCCAGGTGGAAACTGGGTCCTTCGGCACATACCCCGCCCCCCAGAATGTTTGGCTGACATTCCATCATTTGTTGATGTTGTATTCATCTTTCCGATGACCCAGCAAGACACACAGTACTTTTTGCCTCCACATTATAGACAGGAGGATGCAGCGGCCCAAAGAGAATGGTGTGGCCATGCCCTTTCAGCTGGAGCATGGCCAAGAGGGACCTGAGCAGCGCCCAGGTTCTGAGCCAGAGCTCTTTCCTTTATCTAGGTGGACTGGCCACAAGCAAGATACCAGGGCCTACCCCAGCGGGCCACTGATTAGAAGATCAGGATACTTGTGTGTAGCTTTCTCCCCTCCCCTCATGCTAGATCCAGGATGACAGGATTGGAATCTGGTCTCATTACTTAGTACCTAGATGAACTTGGGCAGGTTTTTTTCTACTTTCCCAGCCTCAGTGTCTACATTTGTAAAATAGGGATAATGGTAGATCCTTCTCGTAGGGTTGATTGGGAACTAAAGGAATTAACACATATTTAATATGTAAAATGGTTTTTGTCCCCTGGTGTTATATAACGCTTAGGTATTAGTAATAATTTTTATTATTAATAGTATAGAAAGCTTTAAGGAGCATCACCTAGAGAGAAAAAAAATTCTCTCAGGCTATCACAGAGAGCACATTGGTCAAGCAATGGCCACGGCTCATCCAGATTGTTGATACTAACAAAAGATCTACAAGGTGCTGTACATGGTTTTAGGGTAAATCCTGAGGGGATTTGACTGCCCTTTCCAGATACAAAAGTTACGGTTTTAGTTATATAGGTCTTGCCTTAACTTGGTCTCAACCATCCAGCAGAATAGCATGACCATGAGGTATAAAAGTAGTGCCATATTAATATGCTGAGCTATAAAAGGCTCAAGTTAACAACTTCTAAGAGTTGCCAGTTTTGCTGATAACCCACTACTATTATGGACTACTGGACTATATTGGGTTATTTTGCTGAATTCAAGTACCTACAGTCTTTAGACTGGCTTCAAAGTATATAAAGGTCCTTTAAAGACTTCTCCAAATACAGCTTCTCTAATTGCAATGGAACACTCTCTCTGACAAAACAAAACAAAAAAGAGGAATATAAATAAAAGACCGTTTTGTAGTGGAAAAAATACATATATATGTATATGTATATACAAATTAGTTAAGATAAATATACAGCTACTTTCTCTTAGTCTAGTGAGAAGGTTTGCACCAATATTGTTTAGACAAGATATCATGTCTATGTCTTGTCCTCTGCATAACTACTATGAAGACAACAATACCCAATGTATTACTTATTGTAACTTTCCTACTAACCTGTTTTGAAACTGTTTCATTGCTATTTTATCTTTTTTCTCATTAAAATGAATAAAACAATTTTAAAAATAACACAACAGTATAGAAAGCTAATCTGTTTCACTTAACTAAAATGAATGTGCTAATAAGAAAAAGTTAACCCATGTTATTACATCTTGCTATATGCTGTAGCCAGTTGAAAGATGAAGTGAGGTCTGCCCTGTGTCACAAAGGAAGACTAAACATTCTATTTTAAAGGTGTTAAAGACATATAGCTTCAATGGAACCAGTCTTCTTGAATTAATTAGAAGGATTGAAAGAAGTTTAAGCAGAATGACTTTTCTCACTAGGCAAATCATTACCCTCCACCCAAGAATCACTTAAATCACCTTAAATACAGAGCCCCACCCTTAGGACACACTGGTGTACAGTTCTTAATTATAGGGCAATATGTGGCTTGTTTCAAGGACAACAGCACACAGTGGATTAGTCAGATATAGAATTGCAGACCTCATTCTTTTGGTTTCAGAAGGCTGAAAAAAATCAGTCATTTGAATAAAATCATGCTCTTTCCATCAGTCCAGCAGGGAGCAAAACAGGCGGGCAGTTGCTGTCTGTTTCTCACTTGCTTTGTCCAACACCTTAAATGCTTTCTCTGCTTCCTACTGGGCTTCCGGACAAGGGGAGTCAGCTTGCTCCTGGGCAGCAAAAACAAAAGTTGTTTTGTTGCCATGGTCCCTTGCTGCCATCTTCTGCACAGTGGGGTTCAACTTGTTCTAGCATCATAACCATAAGGTGCAAAAGAGGAGACGGGGCAGGAGGAGGAGAGCAAAACTCCGAGCCCATAGTAGCAAGAGGCTCCCAGGAACTAGGTAGGTGACAGGGAACCCGTCCTCCTTGGGTCCCAGCACTCTAGGGAGTCTCTCTTTCTCCCTTGGATCCTCCGTTTCACTCATTGATTTGGTGACTGCCCAGGAAGGATTTCAGGATGCTTGGGTCCCTGAGTACAATAGCATTCATTCTTGCCCGAGTGTTTCATAAGAAATTCTGGTCCTTTCTTGGCACAGATGTACACAGACCAAAGATTTGCCTCTGACTCTGGGAACACTAGGCCCAGTTGTCAGTTGAGGCTGAAGACACCAATGGCAGGCCATGATACTGGGGGACAGTGTATGAGCTGGCACAGGGTTTTGCAGGAAAGCTTCTTGAAGGGGCCTCAAGAAGGTGGTGGAGTTTTCTGAATCAGATAGGACAATAAGCAAAGCTGGACCCTTGTCTGATGGCAGAAGCCTGGGCCTAGGCACAGGGCTAGCTAGCACCTGTCCGTGTTGGGGAGGATGGCTTTTAGAAAGCCCACGTGAGCCATGTGAAAACAGTGTCCTTTAAAAAACAAGTTTACAGAATTTCTTTTCAAGATTCAAATAGTTTTATTGAGTTCTATGGAAACGATAGAAGTCTTACAACCAAAGTTGTGTATGAGAATGTTGGTAAAAAATGTCGGCAATGCTTATTCTGGGCCCATCTGAGTGTATCTGAGAACTGTGTGTCTCTAGATTTAAAGCATTTTCATGACTTCTTGCTCTGTTGAAGGTGAAGACTTCAAGAATTTGTGCTTTTATCTCCAGCCTCATCTCTATCCGTCCCCTTCACCACATTGCTTATCCACAGCTAAACCAAGGATTAGTTCGTTCCCTTCAAGGCATTGTGTGTGAGAATCCGTGCCACTCCTTGTGTTCACTGAACCAGGTTCTGCGTGTTCCATGGGGAATGTCCTCTCTCTCTCTCTCTCTCTCTCTCTCTCTCTCTCTCTCTCTCTCTCTCTCTCCTCTCTCTCTCTCTCTCTCTCTCCACGTTTCTCTCTCCATTTTTCTCTCTGGGTGTCTCTGTCTCTCTTTTGTCTCTCTGTCTCTCTCTTTGTCTCCCTGTTTCTCCCCCCCCACCACCACCAATTTCTGCCTTTCTCTATTGCCATTTTGGTTTGGCTGAGCGGGAAACCAAAGTTCTTAGCTGGAAGCAGCCCAGTTCTGGCTAGTATTCTGGAAGAATCCACAGTCAGGACAACATTATACTCAGATAGCTCTTTTGTCAAACCTGTCACCAGTGGTTCTGTAAACTTCCTTCCCTGTGTTTTTCTCTTCAAGTCTCTTAGTTTTATCTGAGCTGAAGTTAGGCCCAGGCATTAGAAAAGCCAGAAGCTAAAGCACCTGAAGAAGTAATTTCTCACTCCTGGGGTTAGATGGCTGCCTCTACCCAACCTGTCCACCTCTCTGTCCTTATGAAATTCCAGGCCAACAGGAGATGAAGGGAAGAGCTGTTACCTTACATATTGTGTACATCTGTTCGTTGTTTTTGTTGTTGTTTTTAACTAGAAGCCTATCTCCAAGAAGGGAAAATGGAGCACCTCAAATCCTCAATCCCCAAAATGGAGCCAATCCATGGACCATAGCACTGCTATCATAGAACAACAGCCACATCGCTGCCACCCAGCTGGCTGCCTGCCTAGTGCCTGTCTCCCCTCAGCCTTTTGTTACCTGACTGGCAGATTCAGGCGTCCTGAGAAATCACACCTTGGAAAGTTTAAAAATCTAATTTGTGTTACTGTTGTTAAATGATGGTAAATTCTAGCCACCGAATTGGAACTCATTAACAAGGCAGCATTATGGAGTTGCTGCTGCATTTGAAATCCATGTCTAGGGGGACCCTGAGCACCATCAGGGACCTTTTGTGGGCTCACTGAAGTCAGTACCTTTCGCAAACAAAGTGTTCTATACAACCACCTCCAGGTCCTTGCCTGCTTTCTGTTAGGTATTCTACAGAGGATTATATAAAGTCCAATAACTCAATTAATTAAGAGTAAAAAGAAGGTGGCTATTTCATATTTCTTTGGTCAGTGAAAATTTAAAACATTTTCATATCCCTTTTTAGTCTCTCTTCTCTTTGTAAAGATAATAGAAAAAAACCCTTTCAGAAAGATACTTTGTGAGCAGCGGAGATGCCGGCAACTCCACAGAACCTTCCCACAGATCACTGCTTACATCATTCAGATGTTGAAAATTTCGAATGAAATCAATACTGGCCTATTCACGTCAGCAGCACTATCCCTGGCAATGTAAAAATATATAGCGAATTTGCAACCCCAGCGACTTACCCAGAGCTCTTTTCATTACAGGTCGTCAATTAAATTATTTCTACAATATTGTATCCGTCCACAGAATGTTACGCAATATTCATGCACATTACTTCAGCTACACAGAATCTCCGTAAAATAAACGAGAGCAGGCAAGAGACGTAGTAAAATTGGAAGGCATTTACACTACGTTGGGTCATCTCTGGCCAAAATTGGCTCTACAAAGATGTCTTTATTACCACTTAAGAAGCAGCAATGTCTTCATTCTTTGGGCTTCGAACTGCCCCACCCTCCAGGAGAGGGTATTTGTAACAGAGTGAGATGCCTGCTGAGGGAAATTGGGCCATCCCAGAGTCCGTCCCTTTTGCAATGGACCACGCTGTCCGGTTCCGTCTTCAGGGGAGCTGCATGTGTCCCTCCTTCCCCCGGGTTCAGCAGCAGTAGCTATACTAAGCATAGGGAGCCCGTTACCAGTCAGGTCCTCTGGTCCTCATTGATGACACACCAGGAAGTTCTGCAGCTCCAACTGCCCCTGGCGCCCGGCGTCAGAAGCCTGCAGATTGCCCACAGCCCAAATTAGTGATCCAGCCAAGATGCAGCTCAGCAGGGGGGATAAACTGATTGAATCAATAATTTCAATCACTGCCTACCCCAATAGGATCCAAGAGGAGGGTGGGGGAGGGGAAACCCCACAGAGAGGCAGGGGCTGGGCCAAGCCTAAGAAGAAACAAAGAAACTGTGCCATAAGCAGATGAGGGTCAGAAAGAAGAAAAATTACCTAAATCCACTGAGCAGGCGCTCACGTCCTGTCCTGACTCAGGAGGGCCAGTCAGTCAGCACCCTAGCATTGCACAGCTACCTCCTTCTGCAAACCTTGGGATGGGTCACCCCTGGGATGGTGACCCCAGTGGCCTGAGAAGTGGCCTACAGGGCCTGCTGTTCCTTGTGCTTCTGACAGATACACCCCAACCACAAGCCCCCAAGCCCCAGCTGGGAGTGCCACTCAGTTGTCCCTCAGCCATGCAGCCATCTCTATAGGTCCATGTCGAGCCACATGATATTTTAGGTCTATTTCTTTAAAGAGCTGGCTGAATGAGACAACACTTCTAACCAGATCTGCTAGGGACCAACACTGGTCCATTATGCAGAAGAGTCCAGATACTGATGCTGAGAATAGCTTGGGCTGCCTTCTTCAGAAGACTGGCTGTGCTTATCAGAAAAGAACCTGGTGAATCTTGCTTGTTCGTTAACAGTTCAGGGTCACCAAGCTGGTTCCTAGAAATCTGCATCAATGAAGCCCCAGAGTTAAACCTTTTCACAGCCAGAGTGCACTTCCTCTCCAGGCCTTAACTCCTTAAGGGAGCAGGGCCAAAACTAAGCTTCTCTTGCAATTAGCCTACAGTCCCAGAGTGTCAACTAAGTTTACTCCAGGCGTGTAAGGAAATGGAAATAGGGGCCTCTCATCTTCCGTCTTCATGACTCCTGCTCCCCAGGCTTTGCCCAGGGCCCTGACTGTCACTGGAGTCCTGCCTCTCTTTGCTGATACTTTGATTCATTCATCCTCTCCCCACTCACTACACATACCTAGACCCAGGTCAAAAAACAATAATTCGAGCTCAGAACACTTTTCAGGGTTGTCCTCTACCATGAAGCTGCCAAACAAGGCAAACTAAGGGTGCCGGGACCAGGGACAGGGCTCTACTAGCTTACTCCATACTCCACTGTCTCAGAACACTGAGACCCAGCAGTGTTCTTAATCCAAAGTCATGGGTCAGAATTTCAGGGCTCCTGGGTACAGCATCTGAAGGAGGCTTGGGAGACAAGTGAGCCTGCTACTTCCGGCCTGACCCCAATCTATGACAGAGGGAATGGTAGTCTGTACAGGTGAGTACTAAAAAGTATCATAACTGGGGCTTGTAGACAACAGGATCTCTTTTCTTACAGTTCTGGAAGCTGTAAAACTCGTAATCAAGGCACCTCACTGAGGGGTAAGGACCCACTTCTAACTGGAAAGAACAAAGCAGCTCTCTGGGGCTTCTTTTATAAGGACACTAGTCCATGCTGGAGGGCTTTTACCTGTGACCTAATCACCTTCCACCATCCCATCTCCCCATCCACCGTGTCACACTGGGGACCCAATTTTGACAGACACATTTTGGGAGAGACATAAATGTTTACAGCATAGCAAAGCTTTGCTCCAATCACTTCTAGGACTCACATGGCCCTACTCAGGGCTCCTCAGCATGTGTTGCCACAATGCATTACACAGAGAAAAGAAAGCTTCAAGCAAGAAAGCCCGCAGTGGTTTGAGCCATGAATAGAGCAGGAAGAGACAAAGCAGGAATGGCCTGACTATTCCTAAATCGCCATTGTGGGTGTCATCACTGGCCTTGCTGTGAGACCTACTTTGAGCACGTAGGACTCAATGAATGGAGCCCACAGTTCTAACACATTGTTTTTCAATTCCATCCACCAAATGTTTTTCAAAAGCTAGAATGTAGAAGGTCCTGGTCTTGCACCTGGAGACAAGGAGATGAATAAGACACTATCTCTGACCCTAAGAACCTCAGAGTCTAGTGGAAGAGACAGAGGTACACAAGCAGGCCTGGACACAAAGCAGGCCATGATTAGTGCTAAGTGGAGACCGCAGTCCAGAGGGGTGTAGAGGCACAGAGGTCAGCTGACTATACCGCCCAGAAGGAGTGTGCAGAAGGAGGGACCTCTGCGGAGTTCTGAGAGGAAGAAATACAAAAGCCCTGCTACTCGCTGACACCTCAGCTTTTGACAGGCAACACACCAGAAAATTCTCACGGTGCCGAGCAACTGCACAAAAAGAGCCAAACCCAAGACTGCCTGCCTGATAGTTCCAGAAACTTCCACAGCCCAGAGAATGGGGACTGTGAAGCCACATAGATAGAAAATGCATGGTGGGTTGGGAGAAGAGCAAAACCAATTTGTTGACTCTAAAGTATCTTGTGTGGGGCTTGTGATGGAGCAGTGAGATGGGGAACATGGAGAAGGGGACACTGACACGTGGGGGTGAGCAGGAATCAACAGCCCAATGCTTGACTGACCATGAGCTTGCTGGCTGTGGAACCTCAAGTAGATTGTATAACTTCTATACCTCAGTTTCCTCATCTGTAAAAGAGGACAATAAACAGTACCTTCTTCATAGAGCTACTGTGAGAATTAATGAGCTGAATAAATCATAACCATAGGCTATCATGGAGCAATGCTGTCATGTGTGCTTATTATCATTATTAAGAGAGTTAGCATATACCCTGGTGTGCAGCATGGTTTTGGAGGGGGATGAGTTTGTTAAACCCACTTAGAAGCCATTTGACCTTGTTGAGTTTCAGCGTAGTCTGCGCCTCAGTTTCCCTACCTATAAACCAGGAACAACCATATCCAGCCACCTCATAGGGCTCTTGCAAGATCTCAGTGAGGCATTGTTTATAGAGACAGGAAGTCTGGCTAAGCACACGAAGCAATTTTCTAAACCATAATCTCACTCTAACTCCAAGGGCTTACTGGTTATAGGCTAAAAAGTTTCTTCATGATCAGTCGTGCAAGAGTCCTCATGGGAAATCCAATAGAAAGTTCAGCAAAGAACTGTAAATTCTTAATTGTAGGGGATTAATAAGGCTTTATTATGGTAAATTTACCTCACACATGATTTAATAGGTCAAAACTACATTTTGTAATTAAAAACCTAAGAAATCATGCACTGAGGCTTATAACACACAAATTTTGGTCTGAAATAACTAACTCAGGAAACCATAAAGACAAAACAGTGTATATAAATCGTGGCTTTGGAAGAAGTGCAGTTTTTGGAGGCAGGTAGCTCTCTCTGCCTGGGGATTTATACTGGGTCCTTCACTACAGCTTCTCAATTAGTTGACATCTGAAATGTTCAACAGGCTCTAATTTACTGATAATGGATCAAAGGGGAAGGAAAAACTATGTACAAAATAGTGGCCTCCCCCACAATGACCCACTGGCTCAGCTCTGTTCCATTATCAGAGTCTTGCCTTCCCCCAGTTACTTGGGAAAATCCTTCCAAACAGGATGCTAACCTCATATGCTTTCTTTTGAACTGACAGATCTGGCATTGATTTATACTAGAGCTGTGGGTCCTTTTTGCTTATTGGTAAGAAATTCAAAACTCTGGTAAAGTTATAGAAGATTCTCCAGGTAGCACAGAACATTTTGTATCAATCAGAAGACAACAGTGGGGAGTGGTTAGATGGACAGACAGACAGCCTGGGATGGAGTCTGTCTCTACTGCTTATTGGCTGGGTGGGACAAATTCTCTCAGCTCTTGAGCTAGTTTCTCAAAGTTACTTCTTTTTACAATGAAAAAAATAATAATGCTTCCTACCTCTTGTTATGGTTGTAAGGATTATATAACACTTTGTTATTATTACTTATTTTAGGCAAGATGGTCAGGAAAAAGAGGAGACAGAGAAGGGGAAACCCTAAAAGTCAGCTCTCTGCTTAGTTATAATGAGAAGGTTGTTTTCTCCTCTGAAAAAAAGAGATGCCTGAGTTGGGAGACAAGGGACTCAATGATTTTAAAGCTCAACAAATAATCTAATAAGTTTTGGTCTTTGTCATAAAGGTTGAAATTTTACTTAATACCATGCCTGACATTTCTCTTTAAAGGAAAGTAAATTGGCAAAGTTTGTTTCAAAGTTATTTTTAGAAAGAAAAGCAAAGCAGAGAGTTAATTGCTTTGAAAGCTTTAGCGGTAAGACACCCTCATGTTGAGTTTCTACTTGCTTTAGATTTAAATCACATTTAGAAACATATGCATGTGTGTGTGTGTGTACAAACAGACATGCACATTTACCTGTATTTTTACATTTTGTTTGATGCCACCGGGTTTGCAGTTCTCTGTTCCTACACAATGCCAATATGTGGACAAACTCTCACACTGTCATTGTCCTGGGATCAGGGACATAAAGTCCCCATGAGATCCTATATCATGCCCGTTGAGTCATCTCTAGAGCCAGCCATCTCTGGGGTAGCTAAAGTTCCCATGTGTTTGGCAGGACTTCCAGCTGAGATGTCATCTAACGTCGCTCACTGGGGCATTGCTGTCTCCCCCTGCTCCCCAATCCCTAACATCATCCCTGACTCGTCCTCAGGGAAAGAGCTCAAAACCAGCTTGCTCACTGTGGCCTTTCATTCATTCACTCATTTACTCTTTCATTCACATCTTCTGAGCTGGGGTCCTGCCCACCCAGCAATAGATACTGCCATCTCTGTACCTATTGTCCTAGGAAAGGTGCATCTTAGGGTCCTCACTGTTCCCAGACAGTGCAGGGCAGGACATCCTAGCTGGCCCAGGAAAGCAGCACTCCAGTGCATTGCCCCCAACACACTTTGTAACAATTAGAATTTCTATTTCAAGATAAACAGCTATATTTTCCCTTTTGGGCATTTTTCAAGTGGTGATGTGAAACTGCTCAAATGGATTCTAGTCCTGGCTCCAGTTTTGCAGTCTATCACACAGGAGTTAATGAAATCAGATTAATTAAGAAGCCTGTAGATTCAGAGAACTAAAACTTGTAAATGGGAAAAAGGAATTGGGGGCTGAATGTGGTTTTCTGCAACAGCGTCCTTGCTAGATAAACAGTACCCTTATCTGCTTTTCTTCCTGAAGGGTGGGAAATGTTTTCAATAAAGGGAGGAGAAGAGAGTCCTTGTCACTACAACAATCCATGGGGAGGGCTACGAGCATTGAATGCTTCTATTTAAAATTCAGGCTTGAGTGCCACACAGGTGTCTCTTCCAGAGGTGACATGCAGTCTCCATCCCACCCCCACCATCCCCGAGCAGGCCTTCCTCCTGGCCTTGAGCCCTTGCTCGGGTTTGGATTGGAATCTGGCTACTCTGGCATTCCCGCAATTATGTTGGTCAAGGCCTGTGTTCTTGACAAAGAAAACATTCCTCTAACTCAACCTGAGTAATCCTTAATGAGTCCTTGTATCTTGTGATAAATTTCATAATTATTCAGCCCCTACCACTAACACCGAAATTCATCAGTCAAAGCAAATTAGCCGAGATTCATTAGAATAAGACATCTAGTAGGCACATGTACTTTATTAGCCTCTTACACCAATAGTTTTAATTAGGTACATATTTCACAGCTCTCCAGCTCCTCCAGTGAAGGGCTGCCTTTATCTCTTTTATTTACAGTAACAAGCTATCAAACACACACCACCATAATTAAACTTGGATATAAAAAAAACTTTTATTTTATTAATGGCATCCTATTCTAGCCCTGGATTTCTGAAACCTGCACTAGACAGATATTTTTATTAATTAAATAAATACTGTTCAATTAAACTGAAAAGACGGAGTGATGCACATGGGGGGGTTGAGCTGGATTGAAGTGTGAGGTTCTCTCCCCTTCCTTCCTTGCTGCCGGGTTTCCTCTGTCTCACCTTCAGCAGGGGGGTAAAAATCTCATCAAGTATTTTAGTGATGAGAAAAGTGATTAAAACCCAGAACATTTTTAAATTATTAATAAGGAATTTAAATGATGTTATAAAAAAGAGAGATACAGGGGAAAATGTTACACATTCATGGAATTTTGGCTCATGCATAATAAACAGTTGAAAACACTACTTACAATACTACCCAAAGTCAAGCTGCTCTACAGCCCGCTTTCAGACATGGGCGATGGTGCTAATCAATGACAAAGGGCGCCATCTTCTGGTCCTCTAGCTGAACACTTAATCCAGAACCCAGTTGTCAGAGGAATTGGTTGTCAGAAAAGGAAAACAAACAAACAAAAAAACAGATTAAACTGGGCCTGCTGATACTTTCATAGTTCTGTGCTTAACTCTGAAAGCCTCATTTAAGGGCTTCTAGCAAGGCAACGTGGGGACGAGGGTGTTGCTAGCCTTCCTGGTTCCTTAGTCATTTGGAGTTGAGCCCTCTTAGATGTATATGCAAATGAAAGCCAAATAATTAATTTTTGAGACACCGTTTTTTAGTTCCTGCTGGCCTTGAACTCATTATGTTGCCAAGGCTGGCCTAATAATTGCTACAGTCCTCCTGCCTCAGCCTCTTGAGGGTTGTGGTTACAGGCGTGCACAACCCACCACACAGGATCGGAATGTGCTTCCACTCCCACCTTTCTCTGAGTTGTGCATAGCTCTGGAGTGGAAATATGCAATTCACCCCGGCGAGTACTCAGGAGCTGACATAAAGGCAATCAATATGTTAGTGGCAAGATTTATATTGATCAGCAAAACAGGTTTACACAAAGCATTGAACAAAAATATAGGTGAAATGAACTTTGAATAACGTTGTTTAAAATGCAAGTTCTCAAGAAGAAACAGTTCCTACTATGATCCCAGTGCTTAGAAAGGGTGACCTTGTGAGGCCACCAGTGCTTGCAAATCCAGCATCTTGCCTTGTGAGACACGACAGTCATGTGACCCCTCTTGGCCACATTTTGGGCATAAAATAAAAATTAGATTATTTTATGGATTTCTTTATTTTTGTTGGACTATTTGCCCTAAGTAACAGATATCAGAGAAAATTACATATTTATAGGAGAGTCCTGAGAGGTAGTTACAAACAAAAACGTTAGCAGAATTTGAGTAGATTTGTATTGCTTCTGCCCTTTCTGTGAAGCAGGCCTGCAGTAAAAGCGGTGAGGGGGTAGTTGGCTCCAGCTACAGGAGTGAGGGGGGAGTTGTCCCAGCTGCAGACTTCTAGATTATAACCCGAGTCACTCCCATAGCATAGAGGGAGAGAGAGAGTGTGTGTGTGTGAGTGAAAACAGGATGGGCCATCTCCCTGTGGGAAAATCACCAGCCCCTGACAGTCTGTTTCAATTTGTTTCCCTGCCAGGTCCTACCTCCCCGATTGGCTCTCTGGCCTCAGGCCACAGGTGGCCCACTGTGTGGCAGCTTTGGCTCTGTCCCTGTCCCTGCCCTGGGTCTCCATTTTCTCACCCCACCCAGGTGGACCTAGGTTCAAGCTCTGCCTGGGGACTCTCAGGACCCAGTGCCTCCTCTTTGCAATCAAAAGAATCCTTCCCCTTTCCCTCTCTTTCTCAGCCTCTTCCTGTATACTGACTCCTTCTGCCATCCCTTAATTCTAATTTTGAAGGAAGCAAGAGGGAGACGTGACCCCTGCAGGGGCACATTCCAAAAGTAGCCAGCCTCTCCTCAAACTCTAAAAAATAAAAATTCACCCAAGGGTGAATTGATCGGGAGAAGTGAGTGGGAGAGAAGGAAGCTGACCCAACCGTGTGCCAGGCGCTGGCTTTAAGGCTTTGCCAACAGCTCACTGAATCCCTGCAGTAATCCTGCCCAGAGGAGATAGAACTACTCTGTTTGGATTAGGAGAGTAGACCCAAAGACACTGAATGCTTGTTCAACATCATCCCAGCGCTACGGGCAGAGGTGGACTTTGTGTCCATGTTCTCATTGGTCTTTGGGGCCCTGATGCTAAAGGCAAAGCTCAGTACTATTCCTCACATGGAACCTGCTTAGAAAGCATGCAGAGTTTTAGTCTGTCCTCTTCCTGGCCTTACATACCTCAGACTCTTGATCCTCCTGTCTCAGCCTCCCAACACTGGAATTAGCAGGGCACACCCAGGGACTCTGGCCAGCACAGCATGTGGTACCGGGAATTGAACTTGGGACCTTGCACTTTTCAGGCAGGCATTTAGACCCCCAAGATATCTCCTCAGCCCCTGGGCCCTTTGTTATCTTGGGTGCAACTGAACAGTTCTTTTCTTGTGACATTTGCTGGTCTCCTCCCACCTCTCCACCCCTTCCTCCTCTCTTCTGAGTAGGCTCCTCCTCCCTCAGAAGACCCAGGAACGCTGTTACCTCCGGTTCCAACCTGAGTCTCTGCCCTTGTGCTCTGCAAACTCTCCCTGGGATGTCGAGTCCGACCATGACTGCTGTAAAGTCCAGGCAGGTGGGACGAGGTGGCCGAGTGGTTAAGGCGATGGACTGCTAAAGTCCAGGCAGGACCTTCTGGACCTTTTACCCCAAGATCTTTCCCCTGAACTAATTCACTTACCCATGTTTCTGCTAAGTTTCCCTGTTGGGCGTTTCACAGGCACTATAATCTCAGTGTCTCAGTGTCTCCTCTCCCCTGAACCCCACCTCCCCCCATTGTCTCTGTCAGCAAGGGCATCGCCTGCTGCTTCCTGAGCTCCTAGCCCGGTCCTGCACATGATTCTGGCCATTCTACTTCCTCTCTATAGATCAGCTCTATAGCCTATCTGCCACTGCAGACACTGTCCCAATTTAGACCACAGAAATTGCTGTCTTTTGTTGCAGCCTCCTAACTAGATTTCTGCCTCCAGATTTTACTCTTTCAAATTTTCTGTTCATGTAATTGTCAAATAGACCTTTAAAAAACATAACTCTTTCTATATCTGTCTGTAGGTCTCAGAACTCTCTTGGTGGCTACTGTCAGAAACCAATGCCAAGCTGCTTCATGCAAAGGAGAGAACTGAGTGTTCTTCGAACCTGGAAAGCAGGTCCAGCTGATCAGAGACCAGGAGCTCATCTGCCTCCATTGCTCCGCTATCCTCTGCCTTTGGTATGGCTTCACTCTCAAGGAGGCTACTGTGGTGACAATGTGGCCATCAGCATGTCAACTGTCTCTTCTTGCAGCTTAACATCTGTGACCAAAAGAACTTTGTTTTCCTGAGTTTCACTATAACCCTGCCTGATTCCAATGGGGCCACCTAGGCTTGCCTTTGCCTCTGAGCCTGTCCCTTTCCTAGGGGATGGAATACGTACCCGTCCCCCCAGCACCAATGTGTCACTTGGTCTAAATGAATTGAAAGGATAGAGGGAGGATTTCTTGTTACCAGTGGAGAAGAGCAAGGTCTCTGGCTTTTAAACATTTTCAACATTGAAGTAGCTATTATCTAAAAATCAGAAAAATAGCAAACATTGGCTATTGTGTATTAATTATGATAAATGTACTATGCCAGCAGAAGCTATACTAAAGGAAACTGGTTATGGGGTTTATAGGAACTTTATCTCTCCAATAATTCTATATATCTACAGCTTATAAAAAGCTAAAGTTTATTTTTTTAAATAGGGGGGGGCTGGGGAGAAAAGGGGGCTAGGGAGATAGCTCACTAGAATAAGCACTTGCCCGGCAAGCACATGGGCCTGAGTTCAATCCCCTGTTCCACCAAAAAAAATAAAAATTTAAAAAATAAATTAAAGGAACATTAGATAGCAGAGGACAACTGGTTGCTTTCCCCAACAACTTGCCCGGGATCCATTTTTGTTCTTTTTACCCCAAAACCCAAAAGATGCTCATGGTAGGAAAGCCCTGTGAGGCCAGTGCTTACCTCCCAAAGCCAGGAAAGGAAAGCTAGAGAGCCGCTGAAAAGGGTTTGCCTGCTGTTATCCAGCCCCTTGATGGGCAGAAGCTGAGCTGAGGTAGCCTGACAAGGGCCTGGGTGCTCTTTCCTTGGCCCAGCATGCCTCTTCCAAATTCCTAAAAGCCCACCTGCTGCGCAAAGGAAATACTTGGCCAGAGTGGAACAGGCTCTGCTGCTAACCATGGCAGCCCCAGTGAGTAGCTCCATCCCTCTGGGCAGTAATTTCCACACCTCTAAACTGGAGATAGTGCTAATGGTCCTGCTTATCTCAACAGGACTGCTGTGAGGCATAAAACCTATATAAACATCTGATTTCTATGTGGGGCAGGGAAGTGACGCACAAACAAATGCCCAACGTGTGTTTATTCAACATGCAGCCAGTATTATCTGTCTTTCAAAACTGGGATATGAAATCAAATCATGGTTCTTTTAAAATTAATGGTCAGAAACTCCCTAATTAGTAGGACATTCCAGTGTCTCTTTCTCACCCGTCCTTACTCCCTGGACAGCTGTTCAAGTGCCCTAGGTCCTTGCACAGCCGCACCTAACCACCCATGCAGTCAAGAAGGAAGAAGCCCTCTCGCTGTATTGCTCCTCTACATCCCCTTGCAGTGTGGTGAAGCCTTCCTGCAACACTGCAGGTCAAACTGACTCTGCTGGAAAAGAGCCTTCCTGGCCCCGTCCAGGTCCCTGCCCAGACCTGCCCGACTCTCCCAGAAAAGGAGGCTACGTTTTCTCCCAGTGCTGACTATAGCTGAGAGACCAGCCCACTTTGGGGCTCCCACTATGCAGTCTCCATGGCCCAGTTCTTTCCGCTCACACACTTGGGTCATTGTTAGCCTCAGAGGCACTGAGCTGGTCCTGGATCCAGGGTCCACAACCTCAGAGGTCCAGAACTGTCTTCTCCCTTCCTTCCCCAACGTTCCACCTTCGCAGTTCAATTGCTTGTATTTTATTCTCTTACACCAACATCCAAAATGCCCTACCCCCTTTCTAGCAGTGGATCTCCCCACTGCTTTTTTCCTACAAGTTAGGTACCTCGTAGGTAGTTTCTACTCACCTTTTGGAGAATACCACCTGACAGCGATACAAAGACATTTGAGCTAGCCAGAGACGATTCCCTGGTGACTGTCCTCTCCCCTTTGAGGGAGGTGGAACTGTTCTCTGTGACCAAAAGGACATTTTTTAGCACTAGTGGTTGAAGGTCCAACTTCTCACTAAAGAAAGGAGAGACATTTGACTTTAACTATTGGCTAGACATTTTATTAAAAGCAAACACAAGAAAAATCTCTGTCTCTACTGTCCTGAGTGCTATTTTTAACAGAGGGAATGACAAAATTGTACCTGAAGGAAGACACAGCCTAGAGGAGGAGATAAGGAAGCAGTGACCAGTCTGTGACAAGTATTAAGAGGTAACTAGAAGGCATTATGCTAACACAAGGAGAGACCCCCTCAACCAGATCTGCACAACACAGCAACCCACAACCAGTCCAGGTCTGTGAGGGCCCCCTCATGGAGACAGCCCTCCTGGCCATGAGGAACTGTTCTGACTTTCAGGTAGAGGCCCAGAAGAAAATATGGGGATCTTTCTGATAATATGATGAAAATGCTATGAAATCAGATGAGAAACAAAACAGAAAGACTTTGGCTGCTCTGCTACTTCTAGTCACCAAAAGTCTGACTAAATAAATATGAGCTGCTTACATACATCTAGTGTTCTGGTAAGCACTGGTAAGATGGAGTGGAAGAAAGAATTGGGAGTACAGAGGTCCAGGGCCTGCCTTCGCGGAGCTTACCCACTACAGGAGTCACCTAGGATCTGAGAAGATCTTGCAGATCCTGTAGCCCACTGGAGACCCAGCATGTTCCTGGGAGGCCACCAAAAAGCTGGAAGAGAGGCTGAGCAAAGTAGAAAGATGGGTCACAGGAAACAAGCAGGCAGCGGCTGAGCGCCTGGCTTTCTTCATGTGGAACATATCCTGCCAGATCTGCTGTTTACCAGCATTTTACATAGGGTAAGTTAGTGTTTGTGGAAAAGGCCTTCCCCTTGTTTTGCTTCCAGAGATTGCAATGCCCAGGAAACCTGCTGATAGCACAGTATTTAATGCTCACAGTCATGCTAAGATCTGTCTGCCCAAGGCAGACAGGGATGTAACCCCACTTCCTGACACCCCTCACCCCACTGTTCTGGCCACCAACTATCACTCCCCTTGCACAAACAGCCAGATAAAGCCACACCCAAGAGGCACATGTAGAAATTTAGAAAAGAGAGATTGTCCTCCTGAGTCAGTCACTGTTGCACCACGCATGGACCCTATTGCTGCAGGAAGCTGGCAGAAGGCAGCAGCCCAGGACAGGGCCTGGGGAGGAAGCGTCACACTGCACACCATGTGCCTGCTGAGCACTGGGTCACTGCTTGGTCCGTGCAGATGGATGTGCAGACTGAAAAGAGGAAAAGAGGAAGGATACAGCACAGGAATGAGTAAAGAGGCCTGGGGACCGCAGGGCCAGGCCAGCAAAGAAATCCCAAGAACCACTAAGAGCCGTTTCTTTATCTAAAGTTCTCACTAGGGCAGAGTATGAGATGCCGGCAACACTGGCAAACCAGGACTCTCCCTTCTCCCTTCCTCCCTCAATGTTGGTTTGTTTGTTTATTTATTTGATACAGGGTCTCGCTATGCAGTTCAGACTTGCAGTGATCCTCCTGTCACATGCTTCCCTGTGCTGGGATTACAGGCATAACCCACCATGCTCTGTTTTGGAGCCAGCAAGGCATACACTGCTGAGGCTCGAACCCAGGCCCTTGTGCTTATCAAGCACATGCTTAGACCACTGAACTATCTCTATAGCCTCCTTCAATGTTTTTCAGAATAACAACTTGTTACTTTAAAATACGTTAGTCTAATTGCAAATACATACATGCTGATAGCCAGTACTTCTTGAGAAAGACATGTGGTTGGCTCTGGGCTCAGGGCCACAGGACCTGGGAAGCTGGGTGGACTCACAGCTTGCTGACACCACCAGCCCATGTCTTCTTGATGAGCAGTCATTTATTGAGAATGGAAGATTAGTAGCTGATTTTGCTACTAATATCATTCATATACATCTTTCTTTATGTTCAAAACAAGAGAATTATTTCATGCAGTGAAACATTTTAACTTAATTAGAATTGCCTTCCATTTCACTTATTTTATTCTCAAAACTGAATAGTGTTCCTTTCAAAGCACAGAGATAACTTATATTGATAGTGTTGTAAAAATCTTGTTCAAATTTTGCTTAAAAATCTAATTGTGCTGACTTACACATGGACAGTGTTTCTTGAGTTCTCTTATGAGTCTCTAAATCAGACAGCTGCTTGGAAGCCTGGTATCAGCAGTGGAAGCGAGCTAATAGCATGATTCTCCAGAATGCGGCTGGAAACCAGCAGCCCTGGATTCAGGTTCTCAGCTTGCTGGGCTTGCTAGTCTCAGCGCATGCAGTGGCCGCACTTCTACTCATGCTATGCAACCCAGCAACACTGGCAAACCAGGATTCTCCCTTCTCTGCAGAGCACTGGCAGGACACAGACAATTTCGCCTTGTCGGCTATCTCAGGACCATGTTCAGGAACCTGAGCTTCCAGTACCAGTTCATGATTTATTCCTGGGGTACTGGGTACTGGGTAACTCCTCAGTGCTGACTATCTCGGAAGCTGCCCTGATAGTTGGCTTTGGCTGTGCCAACCCTTCACACGCATTTAACTCTCCCAGCAATGCTAAGAAAAGTAATTGACCGTGTGAGCAGGGTGTGGCAACACGCTTCTGTCATCCTGCCACTCTGGGAGGCTGAGAAAGGAGGATCACAAATTCAGGTCCAGCATGGGCAACTTAGTGACTTACCAAGATCCTGTCTCAAAATAAAAATTTGTGTAAGTATTAGGGATGTAACACAGTGCACAGGCCCTAGGCTCCATCCCCAGTACTGCAAGAGGGAAAAAGAGAAGGAGAAGGAGAAGGGAAGAGAGGTAATTATACCCATTTTGTAGATGAAGTAACTAGAGTTCAAAGAGACTCAATTCTGAGCGTCCTAACTGGGATGCAATGGAGCCAGGATTTGAACCAAATGTGCAACTCTGGCTGTTACTGAATAGATCACGTTATAATGGCTCCTACAGAAAAGGTTACCACACCTTTCGTTTATGTTCACATTCATTTTGTAGAGTTCATGCCCAAATGGCTGGTTTTGACCTGTGAAATACAAATTCAAAAAGCACTGAGTTGAGCCAATAACTCAGTCTCCCCAGGGCAGAGTATGTAATGCTGGAGAAGCTTGCAAGGCTGGGAAGTCATGGTCTGTGAGTCACAGTGTCTGACACATACTCAGTGCTCAGGAAACATGTGCCGTGTGGCAGGGCCACAAAGAGCAAGTCCTTTGTACACAGTTGATTTTGCCTTTCTCCTAGGTGTGAGGACTCTTTATTAAAGGTACTATTGTTTGTACCAACATCACAGGGTTATAAAAACTACATATAGTGTCAAAAACTACTACCACTGCCTGCAAATCCATTAAACTTCTTTCATGGGAGAGAAATTGGTGAGTGGGGATCATGTGAGAGACTTTTGCTCAAAGTAGTCTCTGCTTTTCACTGCTGTTTTGTTCAACTTGTCTTCCCCTCTAACTTTGTCCAGGAAAATACTCTAGGGAAATGAAATTAAGCTGTTTTCCAGATTTACTTTTCAGAACTAGTCCTGGGCCGGCCCTTAGCACAACACATTCTGCGCAGTCACAGGGGAGGCTGCAAGGAATTCCTGGGCTACCTCTCAAGCACTGGGACAAACTGAACAAGCTCCAGAGAAACAGAGGTGGGTGTTCTGTACCAATTCCTGCCCACTTTGCCAGGCCGTCCAGCAGCATAAACTGCTCTCCCTTGCTGGTATGGCCTTGGCCTTTCTTGCTGTTGGCCAGAGTGTGTTTGCTGCCCTTGCTCTGGTGTGGAGCTGGGGAGCTAAATCAGGCCACAGATTCACCCAAGTGCCCAGAGGCCACAGAAGGGGTAGCGGGTTCCCAGTGCAAACCGTCTCCCTTCTCGGAGGTGGAGGTGGCAGTGGTTTTCCTGGGCCACCTGCTGCAGTGAGTCATCCTGGGAAATGGCCCATCTGTAAAACTTAGATGTCTTCAAGGACTTGGCTTCACCACCTTCTTGGGAATAAAGAAATTCTATTTCACATTTGCATATTCATCATTCTGGAGAAATAAACACAGTGTGAAACTAAAATATTTAATAGTCAACATTTAATAAATCCCTAATCACATGTGGGACAAGATCTTATACGAAGGAATTGTCATGTTCATACATAAGCAATTAAATTATGCAGGCAGTATTCAAGAGAGTGCTCTTTCCTTCCCATGGTAGATTTTCTTTTACCTACTGAAGGTTTTCAATAGATTCCACCACCACCACCCCAACAGAGGAAGAAGCCACCCGCTCTGTCCTCTCCTTACAGTGCAGAGATCAAGGTGCTGTGAGCAGGACTAGAGCTTCCTTAGGATCCAAGGCTTATCTTCCTATCCTTACCGTCACTTTCACACTGGCATTCTCCCAAAAAACAAAGAAACAAACAAAGCAACAGCAATGACAGCAACAAAAAATCTTGAGTATCTACACAAATTGGATCTGGTTCAGGTAAAACTGCTCAAGAAATAAGCCTTCTTCTGAAACCAGTGCTCTACTTGTTTCTTTTTTTTTTTTAATTCTTTAAAAATTTTTATTTTATTGAAGTACAAATATCAATGAGACAGTTTTAAGATACCTTGACAAGATGGATTTGATAAATTAATACATTGCAAACTGTTTTCATAATGTTTTGGTATCATAGAAGGTGTATACATGATATTATACTTACAGATATTATTATACCATATATCTCTTATCAGTAAATTAAGAGAGTGTAGCTGTTTGCATATCTTATTTTTTGTACCTGAATTACATCAAAGATTCAATAATTAATACTTTCTACCTTGTTATTTTCCTAGTGGTTGTCCATAGCACTAGAAGCTGACATAATATCCTGTCCAACCACCATTAGTGCATATCTTGCCTCTCATAGAATTATGCAGAAGCACAGCGTTATCTATCCCAACTGTACTGTCCATACATACACATCATGATTTTTCCTTTCTATATCCCTTCCTTTCTCTACACCTGTCAAAGATGGGCACTCCATTGTCATTCAACTAAATAAGGTGGATTTCCTAAATTATAGGTGGTGATGATGCTGACTGCCGACCAAAGAGAAAATATTTACAAACAGGGGCTGTTTTGTAAATTTGGGCCTAGCAATGCTTCAGTTGGAGAATGCGTTTCTACTGTCAGAGTGAGTTGATGCTATGATCACATCCAGATCACCCTCTCAGGACTAAAGTGTTCTCCTGCCTTAGTTAACTTGCCAACCACTGAGATGCAGTTCCAACCCGCAAGTTAAAGAAGGAGAGGTTTATTTAGGATCACAGTTTGTGGAGGCTTCAGCCCATAGCTGCCTCCAAGGCAGCACAGCATGGAAGAGAAGAACAGCAGGCAGAGGGAGTGATCAAGGGATGGGGCAGGGACACAGGTCCTTCCAGGCCACACCCGTGGTCACCCACCTCCTCCAATCAGACTTCTCCTCCAAAATCACATTTAGCTATATACTCATCAGTGGGTTAATCCACAAATAAGTATCATACAGCTGTGATCTAAATACCACCCAAAAGCCCCACCTGTAAGCACATGAGGTTTTGGAGGACACCCAGCTATAAAGCATAACACCCCCAACTCCTTAGAGTGCTCCAGGCAGACCGCCTGAAGGAACTGCCCTGCCCAAGGTCTCGCCTGCTTCTCTGAACAGCTTGTTCCATTGCTTGGCACACCTGGGGTCTTCTGACTCTCTTTTGGTTACTGTTTCAGGAATCAGCCTGAGGACTTCACTGACACTTCATCACAGCCCCAATTTACCCTCCAAAATCCTGCCTTCTTCACTTCCCTTCCACCTGCATGGATACCCACAGTGTCCTGCCAAAGCTTCCTATACACGAAGTTTCAGGAAACTCAACAGCAACAGAGGAGAATGAGTTAGATTTCTTTTTAAAATTCTTCGGATAACTCACTATTGTGGAATGCTGAACTGTGTTGGATTGTGTCGTCGAGTTCAGGCATCCACTTGTTTCTTAGCCACAAAGAGATGGCTTAGGCCTAGGAAAAGGCAATCCACTGATTCCTAAAAGGGGCCAAGGGAGGGAATTTTAGGAGTCCAGTATCAATGAAACTTCTACCAATAAAATAATGGATTTCACCAAGTCTTCTCTCTAAAATGTTTGGAAAGAGGTAGACTTGGATTAAGAACTAAAGGTTATGGTCAGCCTTTATAGCTTCTACAAATGCCCCTTATTGCCAATCACACAAGATATTGACGAAATCCAAACCAATCTCTCTTGCAAAGACATTATTCAGTGGTAACAAGTCCCAATATGAAGAATCCAGGTTTCCTTCTGTTTAATTGCATGGCCATTTTTCCAACTGCTTCATACATGCTAATGGAGTGTGACAAGTAAAACACATTTGGCTCTGTCCATAGTCCAGCATGGAATGGCTTTACAACGGCGAAGCTTCAAATCATTTTTCCCTATCTACCACTGCTTTAGGGGCTGGGTCTCCCCTGCCATGAGTGATTTTAGTGTCCTGATCAAGGCAGACTTGATAGATTCTTTATCAATGTCAAATTCTTTTGTGGTTAAGTCCAGGAATACTAAAACAAAGCACCTCACTAGATATTAGATATATAGTGGAGTTATGAAATTCTCTTGCAGGCAGTATTTTTTGGTCAGGTAGTGAAAAGAAAAATGAAATGAGGGTTAAACTCAAAGGAAGATGCAGTAGAAGTCTTGGCAGTTATTTTTGTGGAAGTTAGACAATGTGAATGACATGGGGGCAATCATTCTTCCATTCATGTTAAAATAAAACAAAGAGAAATTGCCAACAAAAGAAGCCATGATCCAGGGGCAGGGGGCTGAATCACTGTCAGTTTTTAATTTCTAGAGACAGAGTAGTTTTACTGAAAACCATGAGACCCTTGCATCGGCACACACGAACATACTTATGCATGCACCCGCCCTCACCATTAAGTTCATAAACTTGCCTTGTGAGTTTTTCAATTGACATGTGAGATTGAAGTCATCAGTCTTATTGCATTTATTAATTCTTCCTACCTCTAACATTAGCATAAACTGCCTTAGAAAAAGTAGACTCCAGACATCTCTGAAGAAAACCCAGTCTTTGAGAGATTGAATATTGTTTCAGTTTAGTTAGAGTAGGAAGACCTTACAGTTCTATCAGTACTGTGCCTTTTCATGTGTCCAACCATGACAACTTCATTATGTCAAATGTTCTTCCTTTCAGTTTACAACAATGGCTGTTCCACAAACAGATCCTTAAAGAAACGCTCCTAAGTGCACTCTGTGAGGCCTAAATGAGAAAGAGGCCAGCCTTCTTTCCCACCCTTACCCAAACAAATCAAACAGCTTAACTACTTGCCAAATCTGACTCGTGCTAATCCAAAATATTGAAATACCGCTACCAGAGTAATATAGAATGCAAGAAGCTTCATAGCCTTTTAGAAAATAAAATTCAAAGATAACAAAACTCTCAGAAAGACTGCAAATGGACAGTGGAAAAAAGTACTCCGAGCGTTACAGGCTAACCTGGAATTGTTATTTGTTACACCATCAAATTGGTAAATTAATATGAATGAACAAGCCATACTACACAACCTGAGACTTCAGGCTTCAGATGTTTGTCTACATTATACAGCTAATGGCTGAAGCTATTTCAATATTTTATCCAATTTTTTTCTTTTTTGCACTAATTTAGAAAGTTGGTACTTTAATGTAATTGAACTCACTGAAGCTAAAAATGTCCAGACCTTTTTAATAAGGTAGCTTTCAATATTAAACTTTGGGGTCTGTTTTCCTCCCCAGCAGGCACTTAACTCCCATTAGCACTAATGGCAGTTGTGCACAGCACTGAGTAGGAAATATATATCTCTTTGTCTCTTTGTATGAGCTCAAAGAGGAGGAAAAAAAAAAAGAAAGGAAGAAGAGAACACAGGGACAACAACTTGGAGGTTGAATAAAAGAGACAGAGTTATAGATTCATTTACAAAAATGAAATTAATGATGAGCACTCCCCAATTTCAGGGAGTACATGCTTTAGTAAGCAAGATGGGGAGAAAATTTCTAAATCATTTGGAATAATACCCAAATCACGCTTTTCTGAGATATCTGTTTCCCCTCCATTCCCAACCTATACATTAAACCCATTTTGTACCTGTTATGTACATAATGATTCTAGACAACATAAGAAGATTTTGTGATTTTTTTCTTATCATTTTTACTTATCTACCAGTGAGCCAATTTATGCAGCTTAAACCATTGCTAAAGAAGATGCATCAAAAATTGTAATCATTACAAATAATAGCACAAAATGTTCACAAGAAGCTGTTTTCTTATCATATTTTCATTAAAACATCTTTTCACCTGCTTTGCTTTCCCCACGTCTGGAACCTGCATTGTAATCAGTCTTATTAACTGAGAACATAAATATGATTTATTATGGTCTGATAATGGAAGCTACGTGGACCCAGAGAAGGGCTATATTGTCCTTTGATAAAATGGCTCTTTTCTCTCAAATGGAGCGCTCCATCATGAGAACATGCAGAATGCAGTGAGTGATTATTTCCTCGGGGTGAGTGATGGAGAAGCCCGACAGAAAATCTTCTTGTTGACCATGACAGCCGCAGAGGGTCCCCAAACCTCCCTGAGTTTGACAACCTGCAGACACTTTTGATGAACTGTATTCTTCTGTCAGAGACAGCCTGTCTGGGAGGAGAAAAGAGACCTTTATCGTCTGATCGGCTATTATTGTCTTGATCTTTTATAAGCAATCCTTAATGCACATGAATATAATATCCTTTCACACAAGTGCCAAGCATAATAGAAATGTAGTTAGAGGACCCTCTCCCTGGTTATGTAAATGTCCTTACACCATAATTAAGAGAGATGGTTTGTGACTGATAGGGGAAGGAAGGAGTCATCGAATTGTTTTAGCATTATCTCTCTATTTTAAAGACTTCAACCCAAGGTGAACAGCATTTACAGCAGATACAAGGGACCAGATTATTTTAAAGTCTTTGACTAAAAAGAAAAAATAGTTTTGCATATGATATTTGGGTTATATTTTTATTAAACATGCAAATGGCAGCTGGTTCTCAGCCAAGAGTGATTACTATGCTGATAGGACTCAGCAGAAAATGAGTGTGTCTCTCAAAAATCTCTGAGGGTTAGAGCAGAACAAAGACCTATTAATAAGGAATCCACTTGCACAAATGAGTCCTCAAGTCCAAATAAAGTTCTTTAGTAAATTTCCCTCTTATCCATTTCTAGGAGCCTAAATATGGGATATATATATATATATATATATATATATATATATATATATATATATATATATATATATACATATATCTTCAATTAACAAATATATTTGCTGGTAAAATGCCAGCAATTATTGGACAATTAAGTCTACTTTTTACACAGCCCCCGGGAGCCATCTCCTTTTCTAAACTGTGAAGGTTACTTCTAGATGGAACTTGTCTGGAGTTGGTGCAAAAATTTTCTAATCTTCTGGATAAAATGCTTCCAGACATGTAGAGGGCAGGCCAGTTCACGGAGCCCAACAGCTTCACAATCTCAGCTGCTGGCTAAGAAGAGCAAAAGACATCATCCAACCTAAAATTTTAATCCCCCTCCAGCAAAATACAATACTTAATTTTTTATTAACCTTCTGACATATGGACTTGGAGTATCCCCACATCACTCAGTAATGGGTTTTCAATTACCAATTAGTGGAGAAAACTCTGCCATGGTGGTGCTGAAGGGTTAATCGTTAGTTTCGCATCATTGGTTGGTCAGAGTTGGAAGAGTAACTCCTGAACCCACAAGACTGGAGACTGAGGAGCCAGGGCCTGGGGAGTGGCCTTGAGAAGTAGCTTGAAACTCCCAGGTGCTAACTGGAGCCTGCTCCTCACAGACTGCCCCGAGGTCGACTTGCATATTACACAGGGGCACATACCTCTAGGTATGCAGCTGGGCCCAGAACACACCAACAATTTAGCCATTTGCTATGAAACCTGTCTCATCAAAAGTAGATCAGACTGGAGGATTTCTCTCACTCAGCACCTCAGTCTACTTGTTTCTCTAAGCAATGACTTTCCCATGGGAATGAAAAATGTGCATTTTCAGAGGGAGTTGAGTTTTCAGAAGTGTTTGATCTCCCTTAGGAGATACTTCTCTGAAGCTCTGCCAGCCCTCGATTATCTATAAATGAGGCTTAGAGACAGTATTGGTAGATTCAATTCACAGATAATCTTCAGACACCAGTTGGACCTATATTTTTGTTTCCTTCTGAACAAACTGTACCAGAGCAATTAAAAAACAAAACTGATTGGATGTTTCCTCTCTCCTTTTATGGTCAATCTTGTGCATGTTAGCAGAGGGAGGAAATTGTCAAAACATTGGCAACAAGAGAGAGGAAAAGGAAGAAACAAAATACTCAGATAGTCTTCAAACTGGATAATTTGCTCCTGAATAACTGAAAGGAACATAATTTCAAAGATAGTATAAAAAGGCCCTGAGAGCAATTCCATATTGAACATACAAAATCCTTTCCCCTAACCACAAAGCAGCTAATAGGAAAGCAACAACCAAAGCCATAGAAAAACTCAGACCTATGTTTGTACCTGCATTTTCTTGATCTGATACACATGTGTTCTAAATTAAATTATCCACAAGGGAAGACCAAGGTGAGGAAGAAGAGGGGGATGAACAGAATCTTATTTGTCATCAGATTGGCTTTGTTTTCAAGCACCAATAGCAACAGGGCTGTTGCCAAAACTATATTTGCCTAAAACTTCATAAATCCATCCATCTGATTTTGTTTTACTTCAGGTTTCTAAGGAAAACCATCATCTAAGAAGGGAATGACAATGACTCAGCACATTTTCCATTTAGTCTAAAATTTGTGATTTTTCTATTTTAAAAATGCTCAAGTGCATTGAAGATGGGTATGAGAAATTGCTATGTTCAATTCTCCACAGTTCTTCCAATCAAGGGCAGCATTTGGAGCTCCGCAGTGCAGGGAAAACCCTCCCCATCAGCCTG
Source organism: Ctenomys sociabilis (assembly GCA_004027165.1). Lineage (NCBI taxonomy): Eukaryota > Metazoa > Chordata > Mammalia > Rodentia > Ctenomyidae > Ctenomys > Ctenomys sociabilis. The sequence continues at coordinate 94,259 of PVKA01000959.1, forward strand.
CACATGTGCTGGCCAGAGTCATTCACTGACTGCACTTATTTAGTTCTGCTTTAGAAATGAAAATCTAATAAAGTAACTCGCAGTTCAAATGTCGCAGAAATTTTCTCCACTGTCCCAATTGGCATTATGAAAACAGGCTCAAATCCCTCCAGACTCCCTCTCTCACCTTCGAATGCCATGCTGCTGAGGCAAGCCATTTCCTCAGAAATAGCAAAACCTGGCTGGGTTCAGAGGTCAGGGGCACAGGGTGGGGAGAAGGAAGACTCTTTCTTCAAGTTGGAGGGGATTTGCTTTCTCCACACGCTAAGGAAAGAAGGACCGGAACCTGGAGGCTGGGAATGTTCTGCCTCTTGCAAAGAGATTCAAAGGAGTCATTGTGTTTGGTACGTTGCTCCCCAATTGGCCTCTGACAGCCACATCAGAAGCAACAGATACTTCAGTTCTACATCTGGAAAGAGGCATTTTTTCCACAGGGAGAAAAAAAAAAAAAACAGTCTTGAAGACATTGGAGCCTAATGACTCTATATCCCATAGTCTTAAAGATTAGGATCTCTCTGATATTAGGTGATAACCTCTTAAAGAATAGGAATAGCTCTCTTAGAACTTAGGACTTGAATATTTAACATTTTTATACTTTATCTTCAATAAAAATGGGAGTCAAAATAAGTGTTTTGGCTGCATATTGTCATTCCCCCAGCTGTTGGAGCACAGTGGTCTTTATGAAAGGTATGCAATACCATTTATTAAGCTACTGACTCAGAAATAAATTGTTTACTAAAACAGAGAAGGAATTTGTGGTGCTCAGGACTAAACAACGGGAACCAGTTTAGGTTGGCCAGTGCCCCCTTTACTTTTATAGATATGTACACCAAGTCCTCATATTTGTGCTTGGGCTTTTAAAGTTATGAATGGTCTCACTCTGAGCACCATGAACCTTCACCTCCAAGAGAACAGAAAGTATGCTAAACACCAGGTCAATATAGGCACGGAATTTGGGGCTGCTACATAATAGTCCCTAGGAGAAAATGTTCTATTTGCATTGTTACTGTAACCCAACAGAAATGAGCTAAGGGCAGGACAGGAGAGGAGAGAAAGGATGGGATACTAAAGAGGGAAGCACTGAGGGAGGCAGAAGGTAGAGCATGGGACAGAAGAGAAGTATGGGTTGGTCCAGAGGGTTTTCTGAAATCATTACCAAGCATGGCGAGGCAACACAGAGGAAGCATCCACTCCCCACATTTTAGCCACAGGCGAAAACTAGGTAAGTTTAGCTGATCTATTGGCCGAGTCAAATCCCGAGCCTCTACCAAGCCATTGGAAATGTTTTGGATCTTCTTATTCTATTTTGATGGAAATTCACTTGTAAATCAATAAAAATAGAGTCAACTCTCTATAAAAGCACTCCTCTTTTATCCCCTAGTCCCCAACATACTATATATCTGATTTCCTGCCTAAATGATTTAAGAATCCCAAATATAAGTAAGAAACTCTAAGTGTGAGATACCATTATGAAACCATCTAAATCACAGCCTAAATCTTCTATTAAAAAACATTTTAGACTTAGAGACAAGTATGACAAGTACACATAGAGAATATCTGTACAGCACTCTTACGTTTTAAAATGGAAACATAATTTAAAGGCTTATAGAGCTGAAAAATGCTTGGACTGACAAATAGATCACAACGGAGTGAGTCCAGTATAGGTAACATCAACACATGCCTCTTTTCCCACTTGCTCTTTCATGTGCTGCCTATCTGTCTGCCCTTCCTTTTGGATATCTTCTCATTTATTTATTTATGTATTTATTTCTTATGTCATTGGCTGCTTTTTCTTCTAGATTTCACCATCAGCTCCTTAGGCACACTGCAAAGTCCTTCTGTGACTAACGATCTTGATAACCATTAAAAAAAAAAAAGTCATTCTCATTCATTCCCCTCATTATTTTTTTTTTTTTTTTTTTTTTTTTTTTTTTTTTTTTTTTTTTTTTTTTTTTTGTCTTTTTGAGACAGGGTCTCACTATGCAATTCAAGCTGGCCTTAAGCTCACTTTGTAGCTCAGGCTGGTCTCGAACTCACAACAATCCTCCTGCCTCAGCCTCCCCAGTGCTGGGATTACAGGCATGCACCACCACGCCCAGCTTGTTCCCCTCATTATTTAAAAAAAGAAACTTTATCTACTTTCATCTACTTTTTTTTGATGGAACTAGGGATTGAACTCAGGCCCTTGCACTTGCCAGGCAAGCCCTTATTCTACTGAGCCATCTCAGAGATGGCTTAGCTACTATTCTTACTCTGTCATTAAAAATTTCCACATCTGGAGCAAGATTAAGACTGTTCAACCATTAGTACCCTGCTCTAGTTATCATGGTGGTAGCTGAGAAACCCTGAAGGAAATGCCAAGCAAATCAAAGTATGACATTCTCAGAGAAGCCCAGAACTAAAAATTGAGGTAAGTGTTCTCCAATCCTTGATCCTTAAACTCTATTCCTGAGGCTCTTGGGGTATCTGGGACATCCATATTTCTGAAAAGATTGGCTTTTAAATTCTTGGCTTTATCTATGTTTTTGGCTAAAGCAAGACTAGGCCAAATGAGTCAATCTCCACTCCTTGCGACTTGCACACAGCCTCATTTTGCAGACTTCTTTGGGGGCTTCAGTCTTTGCTGAGGGGAAGGATCATGCAGCCCATGTCAAGGGCTCTCAGCATCAAGCACAGCTCTGGAATGCACCATTACCAATTCTGCCTTTTATTTTCTTTGCAAGTGTTAAAATATTAAATATTTAATAGAGCATCTCCTTGTACTAATCACAGGGTTTAAGAAGGTAGAAACTTCAAACATTTGACAAAGATAAAAAGAAAGGATAAAAGGAAAAAGAATGAGCAGGAATATTTTTCTCCTGGCATTGTCACTCAGCTACAGACAAGCAACTCTTACTGATTCCTGCTAATGGAAAAGGCATTAGTCAGACAAACCCAACCCTTTCATTTCAACTTCTCCCGGAATTTCAGCATTGCTGTTAGAATTTGAGTATTGATAGCCAGTTAAGGTTGGGTCCCAATACCTAATCAATGTCTTCTGACAGACACACTAAGGAATTCTCTACAACCCACAGTGGGGTGGGTAGTAGAGAGAAGAAAAAAACATAAAGAACTTTTTGTCAGAAAGCCCAAGAAGGGAGGATAGCGAGATCCAACTCAAATCACATAAATCTAAAATGAAAGTCTACCACCTCTGAGGCCAGGAAGATCAAGGAATGATCTAGCTTTAGTTAGGTGCACTCAGAGGCTCAAATAATGTGATTACAAGGCTATTTCTTTCTCACCATTTTTTCTAACTTCTGCATTACTATCTGTTATTCTTTCTCATTGCTGGAAAAAAATGCCCAACACTCAAAAGGAAAGAATGAAAGGTTTATTTATCTCACAGTTACTGGGGCTTTCAGTCCATATTCAACTGGCTCCAAGGCAGAGTGGCACATGGCAGCAGTTCATGGTGGTGGAAGCAACAATGGAGACAGAGGGGCTAGGGAGATAGCTCAAAGGAATAAGTACTTGTCTGGAAAGCACAAGGTCCTGAGTTCGATCTCTGGTACCACAAAAAACAATGGATAAAGACAGCACATCTGTCTCCCTTATGCTATATTCAGGCTATCTGCCCCAGGCGGGGTGTAGAACTCACACTCATAATCCCAGTGGATCATGAGTTAATCACAAGCCCTAGAAGTCCACCCCATTACTGCATGAAGCTCTGGGGAGCTTGTCTCTGGGGAGACAACTAGACACAACCATAACATTCCACTCCTGGACCCCCAAAGACTTTTATGCACTTAACTGTTTCAGCACTGCTTAAAAGTCCAAGGCTCAAGTCTCCTCCAAGGTCTAAGGCAAACCCTTAGCTGTGAGCTCATGCAAAAATGAAAAGTTGAACACTTCCAACGTTCAGTGGCACAAACAAGAGGGCAATACAAAGTATTGGGACTAACACAAGCCCAAAATTCAGAAAGACAAACATTAAGTCCTGTAGTTCCATATGGAACATCTGAAGCAATCTGGCAAATTTTGAACTCCATGTGGCTTCTCTCTTATGGCACTCTTGGTGGTAGCTCCCATGGCTTCTCTCTTAGGCCGCTTTGCTCCCTCCCTGCAGTTGTCCTTAGATGATCCACATTTTTGGCTTTTCTAAGACTTCTTGGGTTTCCACTGAATAGGCTTCTCACTCACAGCTTCACACACTGCCCTCTCAGGGGCACACTGCCTGGCCTCCCAGGCCTTCTTCTGAAATCTAGATGGAAGCCTTCTTAACCTCAGAACTCCTGCATTCTGCAAGCACCTAAAACCAACACCACATGGATGATGCCAAGGTCTGCTGCCAGCTGGAGCAGTAGCTAGGCTTCCTTCTCTACTGGCTGTAGGAGTCAAGTGCCTGGATCACTGAGCACTCTGACCCTAATTCCAATTAATAAATTCTCCATTCTGGAACCTGGTATGTCCACTGCTGCCATTCTGGAACATGGGGCTCTGTGGCTTTTTCCCCAAGGCAAAGTCCCTCACCCTTGAGGTTCTGAGGCTGCAAAAGGTGGAGGCCTGCTGCTTCCTGTGATGCCTGAAGGCCATCCTTTCTTTTCTCCTTCACAGTGTAGATCCTCTCAGCTCTATCTTTGCAACAGCTTTACTTGAGCTTCTTTTCTGGCTAAACTTACAACATGTTAAATCATCCTGCTGGGATCTTTGCTCTTGATTCTTAACATAAATCTGGCTAAAAGGCCCCAACAACAGTCATGACACTGCCTCAATATTTGGCTGCTTTGAAATTTCTTTTGAAAGATTAATTAGTCTGCCATGCTTAATTTCAATCTCAGGCAAAGTCTCTGGACATGTGCAAAATTCAGATGAACTTTCATGGCCCAAATCACCCAGAGCCCAACAACCAATATAGTCCTTCTTCCCAGCAGAACCCTCCCAAGCTGGTCTTTATTGGCAGGCTTTCTATCAACTTTCTAGCCTTCTGAGCTTTGACCAGAATCTCCCACACAAAACAGCCAAAGCTGCTCCAGCACTTCTCTTATAGACAACATGTCCAAACCCTTCCTATCTCTTCCTGTAAGTCATCCCCAAAAGTTCATAATCCACATGTTCAGGTTGAGTCACAGCAACAATTCCACTCCTGCGGTACCAAATTCTATGTCAGTTATTTTTCTTTCATTGCTAGGACAAACACCCAACACTCAAAACAAAGTAAGGAAAGGTTTAGTTAGCTTACAGTTAGTGGAGGTTTCAGTCCATACTCAGCTGGCTCCAAGGCAGATTGGCACATGGCAGAGGGCAACAGTTCATGGTGGTGGAAGGCGGCAAATAACAAGAGCAAAAGGGAAGAGTAACAGCAATGATGGCTACAGTGAGTCTGTCTCCCTTATGTTCCATTCAAGCTGTATGCCCCAGGCTCAGGGTAGCACCCACACTGATAAGCCCAAAAGCACTTACACCCATAATCCCAGCAGCACTCACAAATGTAATCCAAATGTATCATGAGTTAATCACAAACTCTAGGAGTCCACCTCATGACTATATGAGGCTTTGGGGGAACAACTCGACACAAAGCATAACAATTATTCTGTGTCGGTTTTAGTTTGGACAATATTTTTAAATCACATGATAAAGAATGTCACTAGAATCTCCAGGTTTTCATCAACATTTTACCATGGAAAGCTGGAAAAAATGTTTGTTTTCCAGAAGCTTGTCGGGCCTACTGAAGGACTCCTTAAGACCTGTTCCAGTTACTTGCTGATTAGTAAGCTCCGCCACTTGACTGGACTTCCTAGCAAAATCACAAGGAATGTGGGAAGGGAAGTTCCCAAAGGAAAGGAGGCTTTTATCAGAAGAAAAGGGAACAGAGACACACTCACTTTGAACCTAAAGGACTGGCAAAAATCTTTGGACTTCATTAACATCCCTTGGCTTGCTACAAAGATAGCACCTCTCTTGAGCTCCAAGTTGCTGCAACACTTTTTACATATGAGCAGAAAACAGGTCTTATACACCCAACTGCATGGATGGCTCAGATGTGCTCAGCAGCTAGTGATACTTTCTTGACTGCCATTAGCGACCATCATGTAAATAAGGAGCTACTGACTTAAGAAGTCACTATTTATTCAATAACCCTTGATGGAACTGTGTTCCTTTTACACACTATTATGAAAGTACATAATTATATACTTTTCAAACAGTTATTTCTAGGCATTTGCCTGTTGTAGCTCCTTCAAAGCTGTTAAGTTCATCTCACATGAAGATCCAAGTAGAAAATGTTTACTTCGCTCCTCACTGACATAAAAAAGACAAACTCATCTTTATGATACTGGTAACTTTCCATCAAGAACATGTGGACAGGGGCTGGGGACATAGCTCAGTAGAATAAGCACTTGCCTGGCAAGCACAAGGACCTGAGTTCAATCCCTGATTCTGAAAAAAAAAAGCACATGTGGACAACCTTGTTAGGCTTGGACTATTTTGGCAGGAAATCAGATTGCCACCATACTCATCTCATTTAGTAATTAAACATTAGCAATGAATAATCACAGTCACTATTCCTACAGTCATTCCTGAGGGAAACCCTGGCACACCCACTTGTGCTGACTTTATTACTATCCAGCAAGAGCCCTATAAAAGCAAAATGTTGGGTGGGTCCACTGGCTCTAGTAGATCTCATTAATGAAGCACAGGGCATAATTCTCCCTTTAATGGGGAATAGCTCTTTATGCATAGTAAATACTTTGGTCCCACTAAGGAAACCACAGCTACAGATGTCTGTTTCTATCAAGAAAGTCACAAAATATGTGATTCATTGTGATGTATAGGAGTTCCTCAAGTTAAAATGGGGTTCCAACTCAAGGAACCATTGGAAGCTAGAAATATCTATCATAAGCAAAAAAGGCAGTTAATACCCCTAACCAACTGTGCATCGTGACTCAGCAGCACAATACCCTGTAGAGTACTCTTTACCCTGGTGGTCATATGGCAGACTAGAAGCTATAACTCTGTCCCTGCCTGGCATCAAAGAGGGTATGGTAGGTACCACATTGTCCCCCAGCCTAGAAAATGATCAAAACTTCAAATATGACATCTACTGATTGCAAGTCACTTTTACACCATCAGAAACCTAAAAAGTTGCAAGTGGGACCAACCCAAATTGAGAACAGTGTGCATCTGTCATAGTCTTTTCAGATTGGTAAGAAAAATACTGTAGGTTGGGCAACTTCTAAACAATGGAAATTTGTTGCTCATGGAGGTTGGGAAGTCTGAGATCAAGAGAAGCCAAAGTCACTGCTGGTGTCCCATGAGAACCTGTTCTCATAGATGGCAACTTCTGTGTATCCTTGAGTGGCCAAAGAGGAGGAGACTGCCTCCAGCCTTTTTTATATGCCTTTGGTACTTTCTTGAGGCCTATCCCTTCATGACCTAAGTACCTCCCAAGCTGGCACACTGGCAGTTAGGTTTCAGTACATGAAGTATCAAGAGACACCAACATGTATACGCCATAACAGTATAGAGCTGACATAGTCATTTACATGAAATGCACTTACATTGCAGTTATCAGGAAACCATGTTGGAATGGGTCTGAAGACATATGGTAAAATTTGTGTCGTGTACTTAGTTGGATTCAAGAAACTATCAAGTGTTTACAACTCTGTCCAAGGCAGTAGCTCACGGGAAGGAGATAAGTAAAATTAAGTTTCCTTTCAGGCTTTCTCACTGCATCAAGACCCTTCTCAAGAGCTCTCTGTCCCAACCTTCCCTCAACACCTGCCATTCTCTAGGATTTTTCCACTTAGAACTTCTCCTAGCCTCTAAGGTAAGTATGGCTCCTTTCATCTCTCTGCTGTTATATGTGCTGTTTCTTCTGACTCTTTTCTGCTGTCCATCTTTTCCTAAAGTGTTCCTCCTGCCTAGAAGCTTCCCTTGATTCAGCCAGGCACAGCTACCTTCACACTCTTCTCAAGTACATTCTATAAGTATCTATATTGTACCACAAGCATTTATATGTTTTCGCCCTTGTCATACTGTGAGTTCCCAAAATACCAAGATTAGGTCTGATTCATGGCTGCCTCTTCAGGGATCATTCAGATCATCTGATACCAGAAGTCTCTAGTAACTTATTGGGTGATAACCATATATTTGGCCTCATTCTTTCTTTACAGAGAACCACTGCCCTGGCCTCATAGACAACATCTGGAAGAAAGACATCAGTGCATAAATCAGGATTAGAAAAACTGAAGTCAGTGCTGTCATAAAGGTGCAACAATGTGCAATGGGTGGGACAGGGCTTGGAGAGATACAAAAACAGGAGAAAGAGAGGGAAAGCGAAGGAGAGAGAGCATGGGGTACAGGTGTTGTGGAAGGAGAGGTGCAGCATGAGGCTCTGACTGGGAAGAGAAGATGGATAGGAGGTGAGGAAAAGAGAACTACAGGGCGTTGGTGTAGACAGAACATGGGAAATGTTGGGGGAATGGCAGGTTCAGAGGCCTGAGGGCCGTGTTAGAAAAGTTAGCTGGCATCTGTAAACATCTTATTGTCTCCCTAGTGTAAGAAACTGTAAGAGTAAATAATATCCAAAAGGTACAATAGCTTTTGTGAAAGGGAAAGTAATTGCTCCAAAGGAAAGAACGACTGGGATGTGGGAAAGGAGAAAAGGAGGAATGAGAAAAACGTATATATGCTAAAATAATTGTACTACTAATTCCTGTTAAAATGAACTGTTAGTTCATTCAAAGGAACAGTTAGCGCTTATATTGCTTGACCAATTTTACATGCCTGTATCTGGTAATCTGAACAACCAGTTTTAAGATAATGACAACACTTAATATAATAGCCATTGTTAATTTTCTATCATCCTGTTTTGAAATTCTGTAGCTTTCACTATTTTTGCTTTTTTTCTGTTATTAAAAAAAAAAACAAACGAAGAAATATTGGCTGGCAGAAAAGTGACCTTCGAGGGTTAGGCTTGCCATGTGCAAGAATTTGCATTTTGGATTCTGCACTGGTAGGGATTTGGGAAGGGGAGAGAGAGAGATGCGAAACTCAATCCATTTGAGTTTTAGAACACTCATGAGAAAATTATGAAGATTTGAAATATTAATATTCAGAACCAAAAACATTCACACCATGCTTTGCAAGAGTCCAAACTCTCAGCCAACTTTAGTGAAGCGCAGGCCTTGCTGGCAGGAGCCCAATGAGAGAATAACTGGCAGGTGACCCGCTTGGCACCCCACCATCGCCAGATCCTCCCATGTGCCAGCAGCTTGCTGTGTCCTTGCCTGAAACTTGCCTCCCCCAGGGAGTCACTTAGCTGCTCCTCCTTTCATGAAGATCCCTGCTCAGATGCCACTTTCCTGCAGAGACGCTCCCTTGCTGCTAAAACAGCACCCTTACCACCTTATCCCCGTCCTGCTTTATTTTCCTTTGGAGAATGTATGACTACTCGACATCACGTGATAGGTCTGTTTATTCGTTTCCTTATTACATGTATCTTCCAGTTCATGGATCATCAACCTTTTTCTAAAACGAGCCAGATAGGAAATATTTTAGGATTTTCAGACTACATGGTCTCTGTTGTAACTGCTCAACTTTGCTCTTGTAGAAAGTACACAGCCAAAGACAACAACGTGTTAGTGAATGGACACATGATGCCTCAATACATCTTCATTTACAAAGATAGACAGTAGGCTGGACTCGGCGGCAGGCCGCAGTTTGCTAAGCCCTGCTCCAACAAAAACCCTCGGGAGGTCAACATCCCCAGTTGCCTGGCTCGCTCACTGTTGGATCCCCAGGGCTTAGGACATATTAGACACTCAACTAATAATTTTTCTAGGATGCATAAGTGATAGAGTAGTCCTGTGGATAACAGACGAGAGTGTAGGAAATATTAACGTATGTGTAATATTTATAGAATACATGCCTTCTTGTTTCTAAATGTACTGCAGATTCCCTTTAGTGGCAAAGGAGAGAAGTAGTTGGTTCTGATGAACTGCAAACCTTACAGGTGGTCACCCCTAAATTTCTACCACAGCAGCTTTCAGTAATACTTTGTAGCCTTCAGAAACATCCAAATGTTCCTTAGTTTGTTGTTGTTGTTTTATTTTTGTATTTTTTTTAGGGAAGGATTTACAGAGTGTTTAGGGTCTCTATACTACATTAGACTCATAGTGATCCGCCTGTTTACAGCCTCCCAAGAGCTGAGATTACAGGCAGGAGCCACCACGCCCAGTCTCCATCACCACCTCAGAGTGCCCCAGGGGTCAGGACTGGCACGGCAGGTCCAGGGATTGAACCCCGGGCCCCTGCGCCTGCTTGCAGGCACTTTAATCCACTGAGCTATTTGGCCAGCCCTCAAATGTTCCTTAATATGAAGGAGCCTGGCTTCCACCCACCTCCATCTCTACCGCCGGTCAGTTTCAGTATATAAGATGCGCTAGAGCTCTGCGACCCTGCTTGCCGCGTGCTGCTCCCCACGGGCCAGATGCAAGTGTTCATAGCTTCACAGACACTCTAGCCTGCATCTCTGGGCTTGTCCTGCTCCCTCCTGGGATCCCTCAAGGCACAGGTGAGGCAGATGCCCCTGCTGTAAATCAGGGCTTCAGTACAGCTCATCTCCGGGAAGATCATAGTTTTTCCACTCCTGCCCTCTGTCACAGCAGACTCTGTTCATCTCTGTGCTTTCCTCTTCTGGCCTATCAGACCGTCTGTGCCAAGTATGAAAGGAAGACAGTAATAGTCAATTAAACTAATAAAAAAAAGTAAGAAATTAAACTGTATATAAAATGAGGAGACTTACATGCAGTCTGTAAAACTATAGCTGAGAATCCCCTCGGGGAGATGCAAAACCCAGCTCTACTGACCAAACAGAACGTCTCAGGCCCTGAGAAAGCAGTGTGTGAAGGGGGCCAGAGCTGGGCAAGCACTGTTGGTGCCCACGCAGATCCGCACGACATCATTCCCAAGTTCTCCAAATGCTGCTGGAGCGGGAAGACCTGCTTCCCACTCCCGGACTGGGTTAGATAAAACCAGAGGGGAAGAGGATGGGAAGTGAAGGAATGAAGAAAGCCCGATCCGTTAAGCATATCCAAAATGTTTAGCTCCACCTACCGGGGCCGGCTGGGGCACGCCTCTAATTTTTCAGTCGAAGCTAATAGAGGCAGGGGACTCATTCCACAGCAAGGAGCAAGAGAACTGAACACAGCTGAGGCCCCAAAGCAGGATCACCGGGGCGAGCGGAGCTCCCGTCAGTGGGAATGACTCCAGCAATGAGCTCCCAACCACACGGCCCCTAGTGGATAGCACCTAGGCGGGGTGGAGGGCCCCAGTGGTTCTGTTTCTATGGCTGATTTGCTCTAGCACTTTTGTGCTTCTTGCTTTTATTTCTCAGGGCCTCAGTTGCTCCATCTGTAAAACAGGAAGACCAGTTCTTGCCACCGGCCTCATGGGAGGGTGATGCCAGCGAAGGAGCAACATCTGGGAAGCACTTTGCATTTGGCATTGCTTCCTCTCCGTGGATCTGCAGTGGTATTATTGTTACTTCTGAAAATGTCAGCTTTCACACAAGTGGGTGATTTCAATCACAAGACTTTCTTCAGGAACATTTCATAAAGGAAAAGTGAAAGCTGCACATTCTCCTCAGAACCCTCACAATTAGTCCCAGTAACAGTTGGGCCAATTTTTTTTTTTTTTCAGTTCATTTATAGTCAGATTCTACAAAATTGAAAACATCCAACATCTGGGCTGAAAAACTTGTACAAAGCAGAAAGCCCCCCAAATGGGCAAGTGTGGGCTTCAGTGGCGTAGGAGCCAGATGTAGCCTCTGCCTCAGCTGCTCCTTTCAACCTCTAGGAAAAAAAATACATTAAAATTTTCACATTCACTGAAAACTGTTGGTGTTCATTCGGAATTTTTTTAAATTATCTCTTCTGGCTAGTTATGAATTTATGATTCTTCCAAACAGTCAGGAAGTTCTTTAAAGAGAAATCCAATTGTATCTATGGAAACTTTTAGAAAAGTCTCATCCCTCCATTTTGGACGAGCTCAGTTGTAAGCACTTTTTCCAGGTATTATCTCAAATGATCTCTGCACCCAATCCAGGAAGAATGTGCTATGATTTTCTCCACCTTATAGGTGGAGCAGAAGGATTAAGTCACTTGCCCAAGGGGTGATTCTGCAGAAAAAGAGCTAAGAGTTTTGGCTGATGTCTAAAGGAAAATTCACTTAATTCAACTTCAATACAACAAGAATCCAAGACACTTTTTAAATAAAGATGTCCCAGCCTGGTTAGGCCACGCCCTCTCCGTGGAGGAGCAGCCAAAGCTCCTAGGGATCGAAGAGACTGGCTACCCAGAGAACCTGGCTCGGATTACCCGCGCCTTCTGATACTCTGGCGGAGAGAGGAGAAAGCCTATTCCTGGTAATTTATTTCAGCTACTTGCTGAAGAAAAGCCATCTTCGGTTCCTGCCACCAAGCACCATCTAGACTCTTCCTCCTTGCAGCGGGGGATTTGCAGGATTGCCACACAGCCTTGGAAAATCTGCCAGGGAATTCCCCGGAAGGGCTCTGTGAACAAGGATAAAGAGGGCACATTAGCGTTGCCTTGTTTCATGAAAAAGGGAACACACACGACAAAACTTGATTACAAAATCTCATTTTGCAAACTCTAGGTAAGATGTGAGCCATGGGGCCTACGCGCGGCCCCTGCCGGGTGGCCGCGCACTATGCTTTCTGAGTGAAGACTCCCTTCCGCTCCGAGGGCCGGGTTAGATAAAATCAGAAGGGTTTATGTGCACAGCATTTAACTTTAAACATTTCTTCATGGAAATTTACAATGCACATAATTTACATATGCAATACCAGTGACAATTTACTTCTCCCATCTGAACATGGCTTTCAACTATGCCACTTGAACTAAATTAATAAACAGTAATTACAGAATGTTGTGTGAGCTAGCTGTTGATGTTGAGCAGATTCTAATCAACACCTTCTTTTAAGGGCCAATTAAAGCTGAATGTATGCAATATAAACATCTTCGAGTATTTAGACATGAACTGTAGAACAAGGTGAAAAAAAATTAAAATCTGAACAATTAGACTCGGTGTAAGCCAGTCAAACCCAGAGAGATGGACCCTATTCATCCAGTCCCTAAATTCATGTTAATTTCTTCAAATGCGGAGATCTTTGTGAAATTGGGGAAGGGCCTCAAGGTCTCTGTAGGCCAAATCCCAGCCACTTAGAGATTTCTCCAATATCTTGTATTATTTTCCATATGCTTTAAGTTTCATGGCATTTCTTTTGAAATTGCCTCAAACACTTTTCTCCTTAATTCATGTGCATCTCAGCGAAAACTTAATCTCCATATTTTTGACTCATTTATGTATAAATCTTCTGTGTGCTATTTAGTATCTAGGAAACCTTCCCTAGGCCCCATTTTTGGCCTCCCCATTGCCATCCACAGTAGGGAGGGCAGCCCAGGCCCCATGGTGGGAGTTTACATCCCGAATAAGTGGAACACATGGAAATCAGTGAGGGTGGGGGTTAGAAGCCTTGGGGTTGCAGGAAGGAGATGACAACCTCTCAGTCCAGCCTGGGCTGTCCTCAGAACAGTGGCCTTTGCTCCCCACAATGGCAGCACCTTGGAATGGCTTCACAGCTTTGGGAGAGGGAGAGGAGAGATGTCTCAGTAACAATGCAGGGCTCCACAAATGTCTAGAACTGGGCGTGGTCAGTGTCGGTAGTAGTGAGTGGGAGGTATTTGGTTAGCATAGTTTTCTGATGGTGTCCAGCATGACTGGCTGGGCATAGCCTGGTGTGAGGATACATTTGTAGGTCTTGTGACCAACCTGTAGCTCTCCCTTGGCCTTTCTACCTCAGACTCCCAGGATGCACCTTGTGGGGACCCTGCTTGCCTCAGGCTGACCCCCCACTCTCACAACACACACCTACCAGGCCTTTACTTCCCCATGCCACTCAGATTTCCCCTCCTCCTTCCTGACTTGGCCTCATCTCTGGCTGTACAAATCAAAATTAATCTCAAGGTTAGCTTCAAGCTTACTTTCTTCTTCAGATTCACCACCCCCTCTTCTGTGCTGGTGTGTGTGTGTGTGTCTAACCTTCCATGATCTAGGTTGCCTAAGATTTAACCACATATTGCTTTGAAGTAACTCAGGAAAGTTGACTTGGTTAGCCACCCACCCCTTTGATATTCACAGGTAGACTCACCACCCCCCACCCCACCCCTATGTGCCACTCACTCCACCACAGGATTTACAAACACCCTGGGGACAGACATTTTGTACTTTACCCACCTTTGTGATAGCCTCTAGAATAGGACTATTTATGTGAGCAAATGGTAAATGAATATTTGTTGGATGAATATAAATGAAGCTTTCTTTAAAGTCAACAAAATGAAAGTCTCTGTTTGGCTTCAAATATTTTCTCAATAAAATTTGGAAGTATAATGATAGACTCTGGGCTAAAATTCAAAATTTCAAGATAGTTCTTATTTACTAGTCTCATATTAAAGTGGGAGAAGTACAGAACCATTGGGCTGGAAGAGACCATCAGAAATTATTTTGGGCCGTGGTGCTACCTCTGGAGAGGGCTGTACTAAAGACTCTTGAAAAATAGTTGCTGAGTTCTGCCCAGCTCACAACTATGCAAGCCACAGTCGTGATAATGGTGGTCATGTATTGAGTACTCCTACCAGCAGGAAAGGTTCTCACTGGTCCCACTCAAGCCAGCCTGAGTCCTGGAAGCCAGCAGGCCGGCCAGCTGTGATCACAGACGCAGGCACCAGAAAAGGCATCCTGGGCCCTCCTATTTCTCTTCTCTGATCCTACACATAACTTCTGGGCTGTCCTTTACATGGCAAAATTAGCTCTTTACCCTTGCTTTTCTTTATAGTGGCATTAATACTATCTTGCCTTTTGTATCACTGTAGGTTTTGCTAGAGCAACAGATATAACATAAGATGTACAAATGCATAAGGAATTACAGGACTGGCTTGTGACAGTCAGCCACAGAGTCCCATGAGGAAGCAGGCAGATGGTGTCTGCACGCTGGAGACTGAAGGATTCAGCCCAAGGTCTGGAGCTCACTGCAGTGTCCTATGCAAGTCCATAGCAGGAAGCCGACGGGTCTGCCATGGAAGGCTGGTGAGTCTATACTGGAAGGCTGAAGCACCCAAGGTGGAAGCCAGAGTCTGTGATGGAAGCCAGGAGATGACATCCAAGCTGAAGATGACAACTCAAGCTCCTCCAAACAATGGAGGCCCATCCATCCTTCCTCACTTCCCTTCTACACTATGTAGGTGATGGTCTGTCTGCCCTAGGGTAGATGCTCTACACCCTAGAGTGTAGATTTACTGATTCAGTTTAGTTAAACTTCTAAACCTGTCCAGTTGACATAAGCAATCAGCCAACCATTAGACCTGTACAAGAACTATGAGTTTTGTCTTTGACAACCTGACGTGGAAGAGAAAGCAGGGCTTCAAGGTCTAACAGTTCTGGAACTGAAATTTTTTCTACCATTGGCAATTAGCACTGTGACTGTGTGACTTTGGGTGACTTTTAACCTCTCTAAAAAAATCACCTTTGATTTTTACTCACCCGAAAATAGAAATATGTTGACAAGACTACCATATATTAAATCCTCAAAATTTTAATTTCCTTTTTCTTTCTTCATTCTTACCTTTCTTTTTATCTTTTTTTTTCTTTGTGGAACCAGGGATTGAACTCAAGCCCTTGCATTTGCCAGGCAAGAGTTTATTCTATTGACGTACCTCCCCATCCCTTGTCTTCTTCTTCTCATTTTGCTTCTCCTTTTCCTCCTCTTCCCTTCCCTTCTCTTCCCTCCTCTCCTATCCTCTCCCCTCCCCTCCCCTCCCCTCATCTCCCCTCCCCTCTCCTTCCCTTCTCTCCCCTGTCTCTCGTGCTCACTCCTTCCCTTCCTCTCCCTTTGCTTTTCTCTTACCCATAATGCATCAAGTTTTATCATCATACATCCTAGGGAACTGCTCCTTTTTTTCCAGCCCTATCTGTATTATCATCTCAGCTGTAAAGGCTCCCTGTCAACTTTTCCACCTTCATTCCTTTTGTCTCTCATCTACACTGCTCTGTTCTCCCAGCTATCTAAAGATCTAACTCCATTATATAAAATTTATCATTGTTCCTAGTTGCTCACAAGATAAAAAACACACTCTGGCAATATATTCAAGGTCCTTTTTAGTCTATCTTCAAATTACTTCTCTGGTCTACTCTTTACCTAGTTCTTAGGTTCAGCTGGGCTCTTGCCATTTCATGCAGTGCTAGGTCCTTTAGCATCATTAGATCCTCCCAGATGCTATTTCTTGTCCTCTCTCCTACCCTACCCAACACATTTGCTAAACCTCTGTAGAATTTGTCAAGTTTGTAAATGTCAGTTCTTTTAGAAACCATTTTCTGACCCACACAGGTTAGTTCGGTGGCTCCTCTGGTCATTCATTGTGCTATTTTGGCTTCTTTCCACTCCCATTGTCCCCTGGGCCTTGGCTTCATTTCATGTGCTTTATTTATTACATCTCTACAGGTAGTATCTTTCCAGAATCCAAATTTCTCCCATCCTGACATTGTCTACCTAATTATAAGCCCATGCCTAATTATCAACCTATATTCCTCCTGTGACAACAGAACAGTAACTTTCCAGCCAGGATTTTGATATCAGAAAATCCAAGTTCTCAGCCTTAGATTTTAATTGCATGATCTTGAAAAAAACTTTTCCCACTCCCCAAGCTGTTAGTAGTATTTTCCTCATATAGCTCTTATAAAGAATGACTGACATTAGGGTAGACCTATAGGTCAGTGGAGTAGAACCTTGCCTTTTGTATAGTCAATAGATTTTTGACAAGAATGCCAAGAAAATTCAACGAGGAAAGAATGATCACACAACAAATGGTGCTGGGACAATGACTACCAACCGCCAAAAGAAACAGACTGGACTCCCACCTCATCTCACATAAAAAAGTAATGGACCATAGTCCTAATTTTAAGAATTAAGCCATGGGCCAGCTAAATAGCTCAGCAGATTAAAGTATCTGCAAGCAGGCACAGGGGCTGGGTTTCAGTGCCCCAGCTTGCCGTACTGCCCCCACCCCCACATGCTGAGATGCAGTTGAGACTGGGTGTGTTGGCGTACACCTGTTATCCCAGCTCTTGGGAGGCTGTAAGTAGGGGGATCACTACAAATCTGATCTCATAGTGAGACCCTTCCTTAAAATACTAAAAAAAAGAAGCCATAAAACTCTTAGGAGGAGAAAACATAACATAAACCTTAATGAATTTCAGTTGGGAAGTGATTTCTTAGATATAACATCAAAAGCACAAGTACAAAAGAAGAAATAGATAAATTTCATCACAAGTTTTATGTTACAAAGGATGACATCAAAGTGAAAAGAATAAGAGAAAGCAATGCAAATTATACATCTAATGAGGGATTTATATTCTGAATAGACAAGGAAGAGAACTCAACAATGAAAGGAAGAATAACAATATCCCAATTAAAACATACAAAAAGATCAAAATAAACATTCCTCAAAAAATATGTAGGTGAGGACAGGCCTGGGATATAGCTCAGTGGCATAGCACCTGCCTGGCAAGTGCAAGGTCCTGAGCTTGGTTCTCAGTTACAAAATATATATATTTTATTAGATGTATAATATATATATACATATATATATACATATATATATATGTATGTATAGTTGTCAATAACATAAAAATATACTTAATGTTATTAGTATTAGGAAATGAAAATGAAAATTATGAAATACCACTTCACACACCCTAGGATGGCTAAAAATAAATACGGAAATAGCACAAATGTCCATCAAATGACAAAACACAGAATAGCCATACAGTGGAATATTGTTTGGCAATAAAAAGAAATCAACTGCTGATATAACGCACAACTTGGTTGAACCTTGATATCAGGCCAAGTAAAACAAGGCAGACACAAAAGGCCAGATACCAAATCATCCCTTTTGTGTGAAATGTTCCAAATAAACAAATCCACAGAGATGGAAAATAAGGTGGTGGTTTTCAGGGATGAGTGAGAGGAAGGCAATAGAGAATGCTTACTGATGGAGGGGTAGGTGTTTCTACTTAGAGAAGATGTAAGTGAAAATATGCTAGAATGAGGTAGTAGTGATAGTTGCAAATTTCTCAGTATAATAAAAGCACTGCATTGTATATTTTAAGGGAGATAATTCTATGGCACATGAGTTATATCTCAATAAAGTTGTTATAACAATAATCAAAATTCATTAAAAATTATAAAAGGTGATCCAGTGAGATACCTTGCATCCTAAATGGTAGTTACTACTATAATATGCCTCTGTCAATGGTCTCATCCTGATGCAATGTCAAGATTTAGTTTTCAGTTTTGCACACTGTCACATGAGCTTCTTGGAGACAGGGACCATACGCTGGTTAGTACCTGTGTCACCTCAATCTCCCCTCATCCAGTTCTTAGAGGGATGATTAGCACAGAGAAGACTGCACCTAATGCAGCTGTACAGAAATTCAAATGAATGTACAAGTACGCAAGTGGAGTCTCCAAAACATATTCAGTGCCTCTATGTTACACTGGGCTTGGGCTTAGATACTTTCAGGAAAATGCAAACCAATCTGTAAGGATGTTAGCAGTTCCAGTGACCCTCCACAGCAGTTTGAAGGAAGAGCAAGAAGGGATGAATGGAACCTATGTCGTTCTCCTTGAGGTCTAACTTAGTCTGAAGCATTCCCTGAGTATCTAGCTATTCCTAGGCTTAGAGTTCTTCAGAAAATAAAAAATCCAAACTTTCCAACATAGAAAAACTCAACTTTCACTGAAGGCCAGAATTCTAAATTTTATTCTAAATCACAAAGTTTTCATAAAAACCTTCACCCAAACTCTACTGAGATAACACAGCAGGTGTTGTGCTATGCTTTAAATCTGGAATGTCACATAGAGAGGTGGGGTTTTTGAAGGTGATTGAACCTTGGGCCCTCTGTGTCCATCAGTGGTTTAATTCATTGGTAAGTTCAGAGCTAACTGTACTGCTGGGAGGCTGGGCCCCATTGAAAGGGATGTGTCAAGGACTTCCTTGGGAGGTAAGGCTCCTGGGCTCTTTCCTTCACTCTTGGCTTCTTAGATGCTGTGATATGAGCCACTGTTCCCTTCCACTGATGTGACACTTCTCTTCTGGAACCAAATAACTATGGATGGAATCCCCCCAAATTGTGAGACAAATTGAACTTCTCCTTGAAGCTGTGGGGTGTAGGCATGTTGCCCCAGCAATAGTAAAGCTCAGATGGGGCCATCCGCTGGAAGACCTCAGTTCCTCTCTATCTGCTTGCTCCATTTCACAAGGGCTTATCACAGCCTTGCAGCTGGGCTCCAAGTCAGGGAAAGTGGAAGTAGCTGGCTCCAGAATGTCACTTCCACCACATTCTACTGGGTAAAGTCAGCTAAAAATTCAGTCAAGATTCAAGGGGAGGAGAAATAACCTCTCGAGATGAAGAACAGCTTGTGCAAAGTGAGAGGACAAGAATGATTAAGAGCCAACTTTTGAGAGCTATCACCCTAATTACAAAAATCTGCATTCTTTTCATGTCCAGAAAATGCTTCTTTCTTCCTAAGATCCCCCAAAGTGTCCTTCTATCATGGCTAATGCATCAACTTAAAGCCAGCCTTGGAGTTCATTGTCTAAATCTAAACTACAGTTGCCCGTGGTGTTCTTAATGTGTGGGCCCTTGTGTGTCCCTAGTCTGATATGGCTCCTCAAATGGAAGGGCTTATGAACTAAGAAGAAAAGTGTTGTGTAACTCACACTGCAACATACTACAGCATGAAAGGAACAGAATAACTACAGCAGCTATTACCCTTCATGAATGAGAGAGGAGTAGGAGAGGGACATAAAGATCACTGGTCCATAGCAGTTTTGAAATCCTCCAACTCCAAAGTTAAGGAATATTTTTGGATTAGATTTCAGCTTTGCCCTCCCCCCCAAATAGTTTCCATGGCCTTTAAATATGCCCTCTGAAAACTTGGTTCTATCATTTGAGTTATTTTTTTTTTCTTGTAAGTACTTTATGTCTGGAACTGAGGGGCTTTCTCCATGTGCTCCCTGACCATAGCAGCTTAGGGCCTCAGAAACTGCTTTTCATTCTGAACTATGCCTATCCATTTCAATCTAACCAGAGATTTCATTTAGTTTTGTAGGTTTTCTACATGTCAACTCTATGACGTGGTTTATTAAAAACAACCCACACCACAAAAATTCCCCCACATAAATGCTTCTCTACCTTGAGCTGAAAGTCAGAGTGCTAGGAGAAAATGGCATTAAGACTCGTGTGAATGATTTTGTGTAACAGAGGTCATAAAAGAAATAAGCCCCTAAGATTCTCTAAAACCCTATTGTCTAGTGCAGAGGATCCATAGGAATCAGACTTAAGTCTTACTGAGGTTTCCACAAAGGGTCTTATAGCCCTGTCCTTGATCCGATCTTGACCTTCAAGGCCATGTTTCCCTGGCAGTGCCATGGAATCAATATCTGCCTTCAGGTTTTAATTTACTTTGTGAATCTTTTTCAGGCTGGAGAGGCTGGGAACAAGATACCCTTCATTTAAAGTCAACAATTCCTCCATTGCAAATGTCTCCTCTTAATTTTGCTCTAACACTGAGCAGCTCCATCTTCAAGTCTTGCCTTCCTATTTGTACCTCGCTAGGCACAGTCAAAGGCAAGCTCTTGCCTTTCCACTTGCTGCTGGATAATTTCCTCAAGAAAACCCACAAGTACATTGGATATATGTATTTTCTCCCAATACAACTGCTATGCCTCTTACTGCTGTGACATAATTAGGGTCACCTTTTCTCCAACTTCCAGCACAGTTTCCCACTGTCATTTTCAGCCTCCATGAATAATCTCAAGACCTTTCTGGAAAACACTGATTGCTTGGTCCCAAAACCAAGGCCACAGATTCAGGTTAAGGTTATAGCAACATCTGCTTCTAGACAAAAGCCATTATTTTAGTAACCTAAGAGCAACACCACCCCAAATTTATAACTTAAACATTTCTGTGAGTCTTTCCAAGCACTCACCTCTATTGCTGTCTTAAGGGACATCCCAAATGGCTTCTTCACTTTCATGTCCTGTGTGTCACTGAGGATGGCTCAAAAGATAGGGGTGAGATGCACCTGCAGTGACTACAGTAGGGTCCCGGGTCTGGAACTATAGCTCCCACAGCACACTGGGTTCCTTCATTCTCCTCCATAGAGTCTCAGGGTGTCTCCACGTGGTCTGTCTAGTGTACTGCAGCTCAGGGTTCCCAAAAGCAAGACTGCCCAGCTTTCTGAATTGGCACATTAGGGCCGGGGAGATGGCTCAGTGGAATAAGCATTTCCCTGGCAAGCGCAAGGGTCTGAGTTCAATCCCCGGTTCTGCCACAAAATAAAATAAAATAAAATAAAATAATAATAATAATAATAATAATAATAATAATTAATAATAAAAATGAATTGGCACAATATCACTTCTGCCATGTTCTACCAGTTAAAGCAAGTCTGAGAAGCAGCCCAGACTCAAACAAAGGTGGCCCTGTAAGGTATAGACACCAAGAAGAGTGTTCTCTTGGGGGAGAACATCAACACAGCACCTTTCCACACAAACTGCTGGAGTTTTAAAGGGAGACAAATTCTATCCCTTACCATTTTTAGATCTGCTCACTCAAATCGGAAGCATATCCCAGCTTGAGAGCAGATATGTGACACTGCACGATACCGTGCCACATACTGGCTCTGAGATTCCTTTACTGACACATGCCCCTTCACCACTGGCCCCCACATGCTCCCTGACAATCTCACATAAACCACTTGTGTTTGCTTTGGTTCCTTCACCCAGGTTGTCCACAGAGTGTTCAGAGAAAATGGGCTCAGATTTCTGCAGCCAAACATCTACTATTAATAGCAGTTCCCATTTCTGGAAACCAACTGTTTGTACCAAAAATGCAGAGCAGAGACACCAGATAACCCCCACGCACAGACAGGGAGCATTTGTATCTCAATCGCTCTGGGGTAAATGGTAACTCTAGGATGCAATGTAAGGAGCACTGAGAATTTACCTACAACAGAAACCTTACACAGACTTCTGAAGGAACTGTAAACATTTGTGAACTCCTAAAATGTGCCCAATTTGGGGATATTGGTACATTTTTCTGAGAAAAGCTCCAGTAGTGTTCATCAAATTAGGGATACGGTCACCCAGAAAAGGCCAAAACCAGAGTCACAGATTCCGTGCAATTATGTGATACAGTTTTCCCATCACTCAAAGGCTGCCTGCAACTTTTATGGTCATAAACCACGTCCCCTGACCTCAGTATGAAGAAGTACAGCCCTGGCCAGTTATGCATAGCAAAGGTAACAGCAGTGGCACACTACAGGCCTCCACCACATGAGTCTTTTTGCTCCTTTTCTTCTGTCTACCTCTTCTTATTTTCTTTGACCTTCCATAACATTCGATTGAACCTCATATCCTACATAGTCTATTTTTTAAAAAAATGTTCTAGCCATATCCTGAGGCATAATTTTAACTGTTTCTAATTTTTAAGGGGTTGGAATAGGTAGGAGCTAAAGCTAGAAGAAATCAGATTATCTCATACTCATGGAATAACATTATCTGAGAAGGGAGCGAGTAGATCATAAGGAAACCCCACTGCACGTTTCCAAGGAACTTTTTCTCCTTCACTTAAGTCTTCTCTTTAACATCATCAGGATAGAGCTGATATGTGGGTATTAAGTTTTACTAAATAGCTCCAATAATCTCTAGAAACATCATGTGTTTAAGTACAATACGTTCCCATTTAATCTAGTGCTCTGTCCCTTGTGGTGCAGATCCCAAATGGGAAGAGAGGGGAGAAAGAATCAAGCATCTCACTATCATGAAGAGGCAGAGGTTCTTTATACAGATACATCACCAGCAGGTATCAACTGTTCTTGCCAATTCAACTCATTAGGCATCAAATGAACCAGCATCCGGCTAGGTCCAGGGTGAAAACAAAGAGAAGGAAAACAGATTGTTTGTCCTCAGTTGCTTATGGTCTAGTGGGAGAAACAAATACAACCACAAAGAAGAAGAGGCAATGAAGAATCAGACTGGAAGTCTAACACTCACAGAGAAAAGAACAAAGAATTATACACCAAATTTGCTTTTGATTTCTTCTAGAACTTTCTTTCCGTGATACGTCTCCTGTGTTGCTTTTCTTAAATAAAGCAACCAAAAGCAAACTTAAAAGTAGGAGAATAACTCTTCTCACTTCAGCCTTTCGTCTTCTCCCCGGCCCTTTCCTTCCAAGCACTTGTTTTCCTCATCCTGTTCTTTGGCACAAGCATTGGACACCTGTCCATGTCAGCCTCCTCTGTTCTGGCTGTTGGCACTCGGCTTTCTTTCCCTTCTAAATCACTTAGCCTCAGTTACCTCTCACCCACGCGGGCAGAGAGAGCAGCTGACTTGTCTAAGTTCTGTGGTTGGCCCCAGAGGGACAAGAACAAATCTAACCACTATTGAGAAAGAGCTTGTTTACAAAACGCTCAATCTCCCAGGGATCTATCCTGTCTCCATATTATGTTCTTTTTTTTATTTCTCCCACTCTCTCTCTCCTCTATTTTTATTTCCACTTCAACTGCTGCTAGAACTTCCTATGAAAAGGAAATGATCTATAATGGAACGGGAACATTAAAAGCCTCAGTTTCCTTGAAAACTATTGAACTCATGGGGGTTTACATTGGGTTTTAAATTTTCAAAAGTAAGTTACCGGAAACATTTTTTTCTAGCAAGATTATTTTAACATTCACCTTTTCTACCACTTCTACCAATATTGTTCTACAAACTTCAAGCTTCTGGAATTTTCTATAAACTCCAATTAATATCAGATTATGAAGGAATACTTCGATATATTTCAAAACTTGGACTAAATAAGGCCAACATAGGAAGCCTTGGACCCTCATCTGTTAGGGCCAAGCCTGAATGTATGAAATGTTGCTGGCAGGACTCAGTTGATCTGTGTGATCTGTTAATGCACCACTCAAATTAAGGGAAATACTATTATTAGTTGACAGCTTTTGATAATCAATTCATCATTCCTTCACAAAAAATTGTTGTGAACACTTTTGTGCAGTAGGCAGTAAACTGGGTATTGGGTTGTAGTGGTAATGAGGTGGACAAAATGCCTGCTCAGTGAAACATCTGGAGCACCTGGGTTGTGGGTAATCAAATACATACAGTAATTCCAAGAAAGAATCCTACCTGTGACAGGAGCGGGCCTGAGGCTAGAGGTGGTACATTCTTAGTTCATGTGATAGTCAGGACATCCCTATCAGTCTCCCTGCTTTGCACGTGTGGAAACTAAGACTCAGAAAAGTTAACTAACCTGCCCCAAATCTCAGAACTCTGGACTCAGATCTGCCCGGCTTTGCAGTCAGTCCCCCACCTCACTACACCATCTCCTGTGAAACTGAGATAGAGCATGATGCTCGACATCATGAACCGGGCATTGGGAGGCCCGGGCAGAAACAGAACAAAAGAAAGAGGGACAGTGTGTCAACCTACTTAACAACAGGGAGCGCACTTGAGAAAACCAGGAACAAAGTAACAACATGCTGTGAAAGAGTTATTTTCTATGATCCAAATCATCTTCTAATTTGAGAGGTAAGAAAAAAAATCGTTGAAAATATAACTATAAATCATAAAAACTTTTAATCCTTATTCATTTTCATAAAGCTGTATTCATATATTCAGTGCTTTGTCTGAAACCCAAAACTAAAAATGGGCAAAGGAGAAATCTAGCTCCCTTTCTTCTGCAAAAAAAGAAGAGATAGAGGTGTCATTGAGACCCATACAGCCCTGCTGGAGCCCAGGGTCTGGGAATTCGCCTAGCTCCTTTGCCGGGGTATGGTGGGCCATAGCTCTGCACGTGCATTGCCTTCTTAGTCAGAGCCAAGTTTCTTTGACTTCACGTGAAAGATGTTTCTTTCATCAGCAGAAAAGAATAGAAATCTAACTTCTCCTGCAAAAGGAAGATGTTTCAAGAAAGTAGATCTGAAAAAGAATCCACCCTGGTAAAACTTAATGATGAATTTTCTAGCATATATTGACTCACAGTTTGTACATGATAGGCTTAGGGTAATCTTGTAGTTTGGGTATAGGTGTCCCCCCCCAAAGCTTCGTGCAATCATAGAGTAGCTTTTGGAGTTTGTGATTGATTTTTTAATCTAATGTTGGGATTGCAGGTGTGAGTGATACACCCTAGCCCTGGGGTGGGCAATTTCCCTTACAATGTAAGGAAGGGAGAGAGGCTAGCTAGCTGTCCGAGCTGCTGCCCCTCTTTTTACTATCTGTTTTTTGTCGCTGCCATGAAAGTTCGCCCTCTGCCATGTGCCGCTCTGCCTTGGAGCCAGCTGAGTATGGACTGAAACCTCCAGCCACTGTGAGCTAAATGAACCTTTCCTTCCTTCACTTTGGGTGTCAGGTATTTGTCCCATCAGTGAGAAAAGAGTAACCAAGACAGGTAATTAGTGCATGGACTGAAAATTTTAAGTATTCAGATTTTTATATATTCAAAGTTTAAATATTCAGAAGCAGAGTGACTTATTGCAAGTTACTTCATCCCCTTTGACTTCAGTTTTTGTTGTTTTTTTTTCTTTAAGACGACCTTCTTGGACTTCATAGATCTCCTTCTGGGTCTAATGATCTGTGATCATATTCCATGAACCAGACCCTGACACATCACTTATTGTGATCACCCTTTAAATTGATCCTCATGGGGAACCAAACTCTAAGAATTTATAGTAAGCATCATACATTCATTGTGTTAAATAAGGCACCCCAGTGGCCTTCCTTGTGCCAGGAAAGGTCTGAGATAGATAAAAGCCAGTCCGAAAATGAAAGTGAGAGATTATACCAGCTGTATAAATCACTTCCTGATCTGGGAAAACAATGAGGCTCAGGCTAACGGAATCTAAAGGGGAGAAAACTAAATATAATGGAATGTATATGGGATTAATATTTTGTAAGTATTAATTCTGTGTGTTTCTTACTTCTTCCTCTAAATTATGTTTTATAATAGCCATTCCACTTCCAAAGCCCAAAGAAGTGGAGAGGGTAAGTGCCACTTCAGCCAACAGTAAATCAGAATATGCATTTGGCCAGAAGAGGGGAAGAGGAAGGTAAACATTGCCCTGTCTGGGTTCCCTGTGGACTGTGGGAAGCATAAGGTGTAATGAGCATGTGTGCCTTCTCTTATACCAGGGTCATGGCTGCATAGCAATAGACCGGTCTAGCAGTCTACAATGCTGCGCTCTCCTTATGTCACCGTGTTGAGAGGCTGAAATTATCTGATCCTCTGTTTAGGATTTCACAAGGCTGGAGTCAAGATGGCAGCTGGGCTGCATTCCGATCTGGAAATTCACCTGGAGAAGAACCACCTCAGATTTTAGTCACACTGTTGGAAGTTTTCATTTCATTGTGTCTGCAAAAGTGAGGGTCCTGACCAATTTCCATTGACTACCCACAGATCTTAGAAGTAACACACAGTTTCTGGAGGTCACTCAGCTCCTAACGGTCACTTGTAGCTCCTTGCCATATTGTTTTTCCCAGCAAGGCCAATCTCCAAGACAGCAAAGCAATCTCTGCACCAAGTCTGCTAATAACTAAAGTCTTGTATAACATAATCACAGAAGTTACCTGCATACATTTTTCATATTCTATTGGCGATAGACAATTACAGCCCTTACTCAAATTCAAAGAAAGGTTACAGAAGGATATGAATACCAGGATGTGGTTAAGGTAATAAGGATCACCTTAGAGTCTGTCTTCCACAAATACCAAAGGCAAAGAAGTCCTTGTCTGTCTTGCACATCCTTAGGCCCAACAGGCAGTAGCCACTTCAGAGTCAAGTCCAAGGCTGGAGGGCTTCGCCTAGTCTGCAGGAATGTCCCTTGTTGTGAGGAAAGTCCTCAGAAATGGGAAGTAAGTGACTGGCGGACAGATTATCATAGGGACCCCCACAGTGGTCCTGCGGCCAAAAGCAGCCAAGGCCAGGGACCAAGTGAGTGCTAGGTGTAGCCAGAGCTCAGAATGCAGCTCAGCTCCTGCTCGGCCAAAGGAGAGATCCATCAGGCCCTTACCAAGGAGATAAAACCAGGCCTCAAGATTCCACAGCAGATGCCACCAAACTCAGTGTTAACAACATAAGGAAAGAATTTTGTCCAGCAAGCCTACCTAGAAACCTCCAAGGCCATACTCTGCTGCTATAGGAACAGAGTAAAGTCACTCAAGGATCATCTTGATGGGGAGGATTCTGAAAGCCTGAATACTTACCTGAAAAGGACTGTTTTAAGGAGACTAACATATTGTTAATTGGTTCATTTAAAGTTCACAATTGTTTCTCTGCTACCCCAGGGCTTCAGGATCTTGAAGAAAACTTTAAGTTATACAGAAATGAAGGAACTACATTTTTGTTGCACAATTGGATCGTGTGAGTAAATTCGTAATCTCACCATACCTGCTATGTAACAGACATTATACACATGTTTCCACAGAGTTCTCCCCCAATCCCATAAGTGTTATTATATTCCCATTTTACAAATGAAGTTGAAACTCTGAGAGGTTAAGTAATTTGTGCAAGGTCATACAGCTGGTAAATGGAAAAGTTTGTAGGAAACTAAGAATTGTCTGACTCTTATGATTTTATTCACTGTATCTCTGACCTAAGGTCACCTAAGTCCTATAACAAGCATTCTTTCAATCTCAGTGGCCTAGTGCAAGAAATTTTTAATATTGTTTATTTTATACCCAATGCAGGATGGTGGAAGAAGTTTTTACATAGTCATTGGGAGAACTTAATGCCTCAATGTATCTTTTGACTCCAACCTCTTCTAAGGCTACAGAAATCCTCTGCATTCAGTTAGAACATATAGGACATTTTACGGGTCAGTAGAAATGGTGCACATCACTTCTGAAAACCTAAATTGGCCAAAACTCAGCAACATAATTAGAAAGTTGTCTAAAACTCAGAGGCTTAAGTTCTTTGTCACAATCTCAATGTACTCATAACCTAAAAGATGTATGTTATCCCTCTCACCTTCCTAGCTCTGGAAGAGTCAGATCTTCCTTCCATGAAATACGGATGCAAGAATTTTAAAATTAACTCTGATAATAAAATGGTAAAGACAATAGATATATCTAGAAAACTGTAGGTTTAGCTTCATGGTACTCTACATTTTTCCATGAATTATATAGTTTGGCTTCATACAACTAGCAGAACCAGTGTTTCCTGAGTTGGCTGTAGGAACAAAGTGAGCTATGGTTAATTCTAGGTCCTTAGTTGAAATTATAATGTGACCCACCTTTGGGGCGTGGACCCTGAGCTTCTCGCGGTTGTTGAAATCTAAGGCAATAGATCTTTTTACCTTGGTCTTAGGGAGGTCCTGCCTACCTGAGTTTAGAATATTCAGAAAACTAAGAACAATAATATCATAACTGAAAATAGCAGCTACCTGCCATGTTTAACTTTGTTCTCCCAGCTTAGTTAGCACTAGATGGGTGGTTACTGATGTGATCTGACTAATATAGTCTTTCAATGGTAGCTATAGGAAGATGGGCTTAGAAAACATATCTTTGGAGGGAATGGGAGAATATTTCTTTGCTTTTTACATGATGGATATCCCGAAATAAAGCTATACATGATAAAAATGGAAATAGGATAAATAGCTGCCTGCTTGGTGATGGTGGCCAGGTGTTCCTGACTTGTGACAAGACTGATATCCCAGTGTGCATTCTGGTGTCCCTCAGAGTTTGATGAAGGAGCTGCAGATATCATGGCTCATAGAAGGCTGAGTAGAGAGTACATGATGGGTACTGGCCTTCCACCCTTAACAACCACAGCAGACCAGATATTTGATGCTTCTCACGTATTCGGTCATGAATATAAGATCTGAATAGCAGATACTAAAGACATTGGCAAGCCAATGGAGTAAGCCAATGGTTTTTTTAGGATATCCATTGTACTGTAAATATTTTTGCTCACCTCTCTGCACTTGTGAAAGAAACAACTGGGCAGATGACCCGTTAAAGGTCTTATATCTAAAAATGGTTGGAGATATACATGCTAGGATGACACATGCCCAGTGTCAGACTTTGTGTTTAGTTGTAAATCAAGGAGGAGCTCCTCACAGACCTGAAGGAGAGTGGATTCAGAGGGGCAGAGTCAGGAAGTGAAGCTATGGGGTGACGTCATCCAGGATAGGCCATGACTGAAGCTTGCAAACAGACAAAGGCCTCCTGGACTGACTGGGGGGCCTTACTGAAGACATGCTTGGCTGCACAGCACTGGAGACAGCTGCAAGAAAGGAGAGAGAGAGAACTATCTCTTCTGGAGCATCCTTCTATCTTAGTGACAATTACTAAAAATAATAATGAAGTTCCAAGTATAGATCTTGACACACATAAAACACTCAATGACTTATAGCTATAGCCATCCTAACACAAGATTCTCAAATGAAGAAAAAGAAAGAGGACATCCTTGGCAATGCCTAGGGAAAGAACAATTTGCTTAAAATACTAACAGTAGACAAATTACATCAACACATAAACAAAGCAGAGGTTGTTCATGGGATTGGGAACCATGGCAGTGAATGGAGGCACATGGATAGGGTGAATTCAGGCAAGATCTGAGTGCTTCAGGGATGGCCAAATAGCTCAGAAGATTAAAGTGCCTGCAAACAGGTACAGGGGCTGGGGGTTAAATCCTCAGGCCTGCCTTGCAGGCCCCACACCAGGGGCACACTGAGCTAGCAATTGAGACTGGATGTGGTGGCACATGCCTGTAAACCTAGCTCTTGAGAGGCTGTAAACAGGCAGATGAGTCTGATCTAGTAGTGAGACCCTGAACACCCTGTAAACCCTTGCCAAAAAAAAAAAAAATGAGTGCTTCTACACAAGAGGTAAAGCTAAGCGACCTGGCCTGATTTGGGGCCTCATTCCCAAAGCAGGGTCCTGTGTTCAGATGAGCATCAGTAGAATGCATATGGGCCACAAAAGCCAGCTAAGCCACCAATCATGTCCTCAACTCCAGAAAGAGTCCTGCAGGGATGACCACCCAGCTCAGAGCCAGACTCAGGCAAGCAGGGAGAGGAAGGAGGCCCAGAAAGGACAGATAGCTAGAGAGGGGCTTGCTGTCCAGCTGCCTCTCAACTTGTCTTGCTGTCTCCCACATACCAGTTAACAGGCAAGTGTGTGGTACCCACTTGTGCAAGGCTTTGCACTAAATAATAGATGAAGAGACTCATCAATAGGTAGCTCCTGCCCTCCAGTACCCAGGGATATAATAACCATCAGAGAATTTTTTTTTGTAAGCAGCCCCCCGGCCAGAAGTTCAGATAGCAAACTCATGTTTTATCTTAATAACATAAAAGCCTATTCCCTCAAATTATCCATTAGAGGCAAGAGAAGGAAAAAAATCACCCTCCCGTAACTTTTAAAATCCAAACTGATTAATTTCTCAAATAAATAATTTAGATCGTAGACATGAAATCATTTGGAAAAGAGCTTCTGCTTGAAGTAATTTTATTCTATACCTTTCAATGCCAGTGGATATCATTATCATCTCCAAAGGCCTACTGGTGGTCCTGCTGCAACATGACTTCCGTATAATCAACCAGAGGAAGAAAACAGAGCCTGCAGGAAGGGCAGGCCTCTGAGGAGAGAAGGGTACAGCCAGTGCGAGCTGCAACCAGGTGTGTGCCTCCAACGTAAGCAAGTGCTTCTATTACTACTACTACTACTACTACTACTACTACTACTACTACTATTACTATTACTGAACAATGGAACATAGATTGTTTTGAAAAAATACCACCAATATCTCTTACACTTCACCTTTACAGCTCTCTCTAGACACTAGAGATAATGAAGGTAAGGAAAGCTCCCATGGGCTGCTATGAGTCATTCCTCAAAGTCAACCTTGAAAGCTGATATTCATCAAACTTGATCTGAAGTCTTGGTTATACCCATGATTAGCTGTCTGACCTTGGGCAAGATGCCCACCCTTCTTAAGTTTCAGGGTTTGTTTGTTTTTTTCTCACCTAAAAAGAAAGAATAGCAGCAACTATTCAGGAGGAAACTGTGAGGCTCAAATGTGTTTATATACTTAAGACATGCCACATAGTTGATCATCTGTTGATAGCAACTTTATGGGACTAGCAAGCTTTTCTTTCTAGCTTCAAGATCCTTTTCCTTAAAGTCAAAGCATCTCACTAGCTTATCTGATATAATTTCTGTTGGGACTAGGGTGGGTTAAATTGCTCAATCTATTGCCATTTTACAGATGCAGAAACTAAGTCACAGCTCAGGAATAACAAATCCAATGCTCTCCCAGTCCATTACCCTCATAACTAGTCTCTAAATACTTGATCCTGTTTTAATTTACAAGCCTACTGAAGGCCTGGCCTTTTGAATGTTTGGCTGGAATGTTAATTATGGGAAATTCCAGCATCTGTGGCTTAGAGACAAGTTCTCATTTACTCTGTTCCCTGGCACTGCAATCCCTCTTGCTTGGCCTTCAGAACACCAACTTATTTTCCAAGGACCACGAAACTGAAGCCAGATGGCAGTGCCACCTGGTCCCTGCTGCCTCAGGCCCTTCCTAGCATGCCAGCCCTTGGAGTGCCACCTCTGGCCTGGATCTCCAGTTCTTAGGTCTCCAAGGTGGCTCTGAAGAAAGCCTTCCTTTATACAACTTCCAGAAACACATGCTAAACCTCTAGCTGGGTTTGGGCCACTGCTAACCAAGAACTGCAGGTTCACTTGTTCCCTATCAGATTAAACAGCACCGTCCACTGGGAAGAAATCATGGCTTTATTTGCCAGCACTTTGTTCTCCCTACTCTGGTTCTAATGGTGGTGGCATTCTGCACACTGTAGCAGGGCATTTCACAGCTGATTGAGCCATTAACCTGTTTGATGCTTGGCCATAACAGGCCCCCACAGGAAATTTCTAGGGGGTCACCAAGCCTGGGGTTCTTGGAGGCAGCTGTGCACACCCTGACCTGGGTCCCTGATCTGCCTCTCTCTAGCACTGACTTCCTAACTTCACAGGTTAGCCCGATTTGCAGAAAGGCCTGGCCTGTTTCACAGGAGGCAGTGCTAGATGTCTGCTCAGGGGACAGCGTTTTGGGAAGACTGGGGTAGAGGGCACTCATAAGATGCTGAGGGAACTGGATGGAAAGAGGCTTGAAATCCTCAGGATAGGCAGAAGGGAAGTGGAAAACCTCTTACCTCAACTCTCTGAGTCACTACGTTCCTGCAAGCAATGGTTTTCTGGTCCCCCAGGTCATCTCAGGATTACAGGACAGAGTCTGTAATTGTCCCTGGAGGGCTCGTCCATGGGAGAACATGTATGAGTCGGCTCATCCTATTTCCTCCAGTGAAAGGACACAAAGATCACAGCAGCTGTGTGGCTTTTGCTCCCAAACGAACTGAGTGGTCTGTGCTTTAAGAAACCACAAGGTCTTGTGTCAGCCACAGCTGCCACATGTGTGACGCTGGGTTTTCAGCACTGACAAATGTGTCTGGTTCACCCATGTTTTACACAAGAAAGAGAAGGAGAAAGGGGAAGAGGAAGAGGAGGAGAGAAAGAAGAGGAAGAGAGAGAAGTGTAGCAGGAGAGGAAAAGGAAGGGAATGGAAGGAGGAAGAGAGGAGAGAGATGAGAGAAAGGAGGGGAGGGCAGGCCAGGGGGTTTCTGGTATCAAATGATTTTCTTTAGGTTGTGAGCTTGGATAAGAAAGGAGAGAACCTGTGGCTGGTGCAAACCCAGGTCTCCACCCCCACCCCAGAGCCACTCTGCCTGCTTTGAGCACTGGCCTCAGTCGCTCAGTGGGCCCCTCTTCCCATCCTTCCCTCGGGATACGAATCACCTCAACAGGAGAAATGAATTTTGCTAGGACACCAGCCAGAGTCTTGGAAGCCCTCATTTTTTCCCTCCAAGTAGTCAATTCCCAGAGAGTCAGGCAATCTGCCTAGTGTAGCGGAAAGCCACGTCCATTTTTATTGGGAGCTATTTAGTACGTATTAGCAACACGCCAAACGCGACTCCACGGTCCCCCGAGCCTTCCTCCCCACTTTGGACTGATTTACACTAAAACAATTACATTCTGGAGCTGCACTCCTGGAGCCCGCGTGGCGGCCGCCCCCGGGGACTCAGGGAGGAGCATCGGCAGCCCCCTGGTATTCATAAGGGAAAGCTCCCTCAGCATCCCCAGGGCTGACTGGTTTGTGTCCAATTTGCGTGCCCCGCATCAGGCTTCACTGAGGTTCCGGCGCGTGGGGAAGAGGTGCTTCCAGCGGAACCCTGGGTGCTCAGCCCAGGGAGCTCTCTGAAGTGCGGCGTTAATCCTTCGCCCCATTCCCACAGGTTTCTTGGGGACTCTGCAGGACGGCACCAAGGCCCTACGCACCGCCAAAGTCCTGAAGAGGAGGCTGCTCTAGTTAGCCTGAGCTTCTACTTCTGCCATCGGAAATAGGTTCTTTTCGAGAATCTTGTGAGCTCTGAGAGGCTGAGGCAGGAGGATCGTAAGTTTGAGTCTTACCTGAGAGACTTAGCAACTTAGCCCCATCTCAGAATTAGAAAGGGCTGGGGATGTAGTTCTGAGAGAATGCCTTGTACTGCAGTACACCATTTAAAAAACTGATTGTGTCATTCTCAGACTCCTTATTCCAAATTTCCTTGTTGTAATAATCATCACATAATTTTGATCAGCATTATGTAAGCTGATGAAATATGAGTTCGTAAAAAAAGTTAGGTTTCTATGAAAACTAAGTGAAAAGAACTGGAAAGAATTGGTAAAGGCAGTTGCTAAAAAGAGTTGTTGGCTAATGAGGTGTTGGCAAGACAACTTTAAAAGACTGGTCAAAATAGTAAAACTCTGCAATGATTCTGTGTTCATATTGCTTCACAGGTTCTCCTAAGTCTGTCATTTGGGTTAAAAGAACCTGCACTGGTATTATTAATTTTAGCTCATGTTTCTGACTTATAATGTTTATATTCATGGGAGTATTAGGTACCCACTCTCCAGGATAACTATAAATTGCAAGTGCTAAGAGCATACAGTAATGAAAGAAAGAAAGAAAGAAAGAAAGAAAGAAAGAAAGAAAGAAAGAAAGAAAGAAAGAAAGAAAGAAAGAAAGAGAGAAAGAGAGAAAGAAAGAAAGAGAGAAAGAGAGAAAGAAAGAAACAAGTTACACTGGAAAGCATAGGTATTGAGTCATGGGTGTGGTATATACAAAATAACTGTGGAACTCCAATCTCTGGGCCTTTCAATCAAAAAAGAAGCCTTAGAGTTAATTAATAATAATAATTTGGGGTCAGACAAGAATTCTTAGAATGAAGTCATAATAATAATAATGATTTCCTGAAGTCCTGTCTGAGCCTGAACTGGCATTTTCACCCCCACAACCAACCCAGCCAAATCCAATCCTCCACCCCCTGCCACAGTGACCCTACAATGTCTTTGTTCTCTCCTTTCCCTACAGCACTCCTCCTGACTCAGCCTCCACATCTCATATGCCACCTCCTGCTCAGAACTCACCCTGGCCTCCCAGGGAGAAATAATCTCTCCCTTCATCCCTGCAAAAGTTTTACTTATTGCTCTTTTAAAGACTATACCATCATGTTATACAAGTTTGTTGTCTTTGAGTTTAACCTTCTTCTAATTGGCAAGGCTACATGAGCCAATGCATCAGTCAGGGTTTTACTAGAGAAACAGATACAGCATGAAATGTGCAAATGTACAAGGAATTATAAGACAGAATCCAACGAGTCAGCATGCACCTTTAGGTACACAGGGCATCTGGGGCTCACTGCAGTGTCCCATCAAGTCCATATCAGGAGGCCAATGGGTCTGTGATGGAAGGTTCAGACTCTAGGAGCCAGATGATGTCCAAGCTGAAGGCAAAGACTGGACCTTCCCCAAAAAGAAACAGCTCTGTCCCTCCTCATTTCTCCTTTATAACATCCAGGCAATGAGCCACCCTAGGGTGGGTCTTCCCCACCCTGGGATATAGAATTGCTGAAGCAATTTAGTTAAACTTCTAAACTCCTCAAGTTGACACAATCTATTTTTTAGGATGTGTCCTACCAAAGCGAGTGCTCAAGTTGAGACAATCAACCAACCATTAGTCAGTGACCAAGGCTCATGCGTTTGCCCTCTCCATACTGCCTGGCCTAAGGTCTTATTCATAAATTGTATCTCATCCATTGATTACTAAAAATTCTGCATTAAAGGTTAGCTAAGCACAGGGGTTGATCAAGAAAAAAATACTTGTTGATAGATTATAAATGTGTCTCCTTATCCCTGGGAAATATTTTGAATAAACTATGCAATCATCAAATCATCTTTTATTCACCAGCTAGTTTGCAAGTTATACAATGCAATCTGCTAAAAGGGGAATTCTTTGGAAGTTTTATTTGTTTGGGAACCTTGTATTCTACAGAGATTTTCCTTCCTGCTGAAAAACATCTGGATATAAAATGAAAGAAATTAAGTTTTTCCTCATATTTCTAGAAATATTATTCTTCCAGGGATTTAGTTTATTCTCACATGCCTAGAATGCAGAGGGAAGGAACTGCAAAACATACTTGGAAATTTTAGAATTTTGAAAGTATCACTCTGCAGTTGCATTGTTAGGGTTGCAAATACTGTAAATGGAGATGATCTAAGCAGTTACTCAAGGTGGCCAGTAGCCTTTAGCCCCATGAACCAACCAAACACCTTCCCAAGAGCTCAAAATTACTTGCTTCTGTGCCGCAATCTTTCCTAGGGAAAATGACTCAGGAGCACCCTTGATGCTGCTAGTGAGTCTTCTGGGCACCGTGCTGATCCAGGTCAGTCCAGAGAACTTGTCTAGCACCCATCACTGAGCACCACTGCAGTGCGCATGCCTGGAGGTGAGGGAGGCAGTTCACCTGCCTTCTAATGTTTATGTCTCTATTTATTTATGATCAGTTCATTGCTGTGCTGGGGATAGAACCCAAGGCCTTGTACAGACAAGGTGAGTACTCTACCACTGAGCTAAAGCCCCTGCAAAATGAAACGGTCATGGACCAGGTTCAGGCATCCCAGGCTGACATTCACTCTGCCTCCTGTGCGCCAGGACTTCAAGGGGGCAGAGCTTTCTTTCCCTCCTCTGCTAGATGGGCAAAAGAATATACACAGGGCTGTGGTGAGGTGGGAGTAAAATGATGTGGGTAACATGTCTTGAGGAATATTGCTCTGGATGAAGGAACCCATTCCTTCCTTGGATCTGTGCATGTTACACACTCAACTCATTTGAGCCTCCTAAGCTCCTGTAGAAAGGTCAGGCAAGTAGTACAGGTTGAACTGTGTGAAATGGCTAATATTTGACCAATTTTCCTAATTTATGGGTCTACCAAGTATTTCCATATACATAAACAACACAATTCAGAGTCTAGTAGTGATTCTGTTTCCAAAGATGTTATTTGAAATGGAAAAGACAAATACATCAAAAACAAACAAATCCTAAAGGCAAAGACTGGGAGTAAAAATTTAACCAAATAGACACAAATGGCTAATAAATACAAAACTTTACAAGCTCATCAATATTCAAATATATAAATTGAAACATAAACTAGGTACTGTCCTCATAAAGCTGGCAATTTTTGAATGTCACTGCTCAGTGTTGAAGAAGGTACAGGAGATGGATATGCTCACCTATTCCTGGTGCAAGTATAAAGCAGTATCATTTTTCTTAAATACATGTAAAAGTCCCAATTCAAAAGTCAATGACCAGGAATTTGGCTAAAATCCTACTCAAAGAATTACAAAATAAAATGTAAATATTACACTATTCTTTATAATATAAATTGTAAAGAATTTAAATACTCAAAGAAGTCAATTAAATAAATCTAGTAAGACCTATGTATAATATGTACACTGTGCCTATCGAAAATCATGTCTTAGAAGATTAATTACATGAGAAATATTGCATATCATGTTAGGAAAATGAATGATTTAAATATGGTTTCAATTTTGTAATTAATTATACATTCATATTCACATACCCATATATTTTTAAAGATCCTACACAAAAATTAGAATAGTTCTAAGTATTATTCCCATTGGGATAAGAACTGTAGAGGATTTTTCTTCCTTCTTCATATTTCTTTCTTGATTTTCTTTTATGAATGTATATTTGTCATCAGGTGGAGTTTTTTTTAAAATATTAATGTTTTTAAATTGAAAGATTACTTTAAGTAGAAGAAACAATTTTTCAAAAGGACAAAAAATAACCACAATGTTCACACATCATTTTACCAGACGAAACACTATTTTGAAGTGCTAATATGCCTAAACATTATCCTAAAATTTACATCAAAAACAGAGGTGCCAAGTCTGATTCTGTCCACCCTCAGGATACAACTGAAACTGACCCAGCAGTCAACAGGGGACGTGGTGGTGGGGATTAGCCCGGATGTGGACTTGTGTCAACCTAGAGACTGATGTCATGCTATCAGGGAGTTGAACATAAGGGACTCGGATGCAACCACTGAAGCATCAGAGCACATCACAGGGGCTGGGAAACTGTGAGTACTGGATAGAAATGGCCTGTATTGCACATATCCATGGAACAGGAATGGCAAAAGCTCTTTGTTTCACACAGCTGGGTAGTTGGGGTTTTTTTGTTTGTTTGTTTTTGTTTTTGTTTCTAAGGTGGTTTCTAGTGTAAATGTTTTTTTAAAAAATCCCTTTCTTTTCATTCCTTTCCTATGTATAAATGGTTTGGTCTGTGTAGTCCAAATGGGGCTGACATAACTAGAAGCGCACAGCAGGGCTTTTGTGCTGGCCTCAGCCCTGTTGATGAAATCCTCCACACTTCTGGCCTGGAGATGGGCTTGGAGGTGAGAGCTTGAATCAGTTAGACCATTCATCGGCATTCTGCTTCCTGTGATAAAATACCTGAAGAAGTCAACTTAGAGGAGGGAAGATTTACTGTGGCTCATGGTTTTAGAGGTTCCATGGTCGGCTGCCTCTCTGTTTCTAGGCCTACTGGGACAGAAACACTATGAAAGACGATGGATATGCAGGAGAGGGCCCACTCACCTGCCCCCCACATGGCCACCAGGAGTGGCAGGGCGGCACCAAGGGTAGGTAAGGTAGGCTCCCCAGGCACAGCCCATGGCCCCAGCCCCTAAATTTCCATTTCTTCCCAATAATGCCACCAAACTGTGACTGCATCACTAGATTGACCCCAGATGAAGTTAGCATCCGCATGATCCCAATCACCTCCCCAAAGCCCCACCTTTGAATAGGTGACACTTGTGGGAGACATTGCAGACCCAAACAGTAATGCAGACCAATCAATATTTCCTAATCTTTTACCAGAGTTCTTTGGAAACATAATTATATGGGGCTACCAGCAGCCATCTTGCTTACTTATGGAGAGGGATTACCTGAGAATTAAACTGGCTGGAGTCATGCAGCCACACAGAGAACACAGATGATCAACGTTACTTAGAGCGATGGATCTAACCTGTCCTGAAGTTAGCTGTTGCTCGTGAACTTCTCAAAGAGTTGAGAAAATTATTACTTTTTTTTTTTTTTAAAGAAAAATAAGTGTGGGCCAGGGAGATGGCTCAATGGAATAAGCGCTTGGCAAGTGCAAGGGCCTGAGTTCAATCCCTGGTTTTGCCAAAAACAAAAAGGAAAGAAAAAAGAAAAAGAAGTATTACTCAGCCATCTGTCCCATGCAACTAAAATATTCTTGATTAACATGACTTTTCCCTTTTGCTCTCTTTTTTGTGTTATGACTAATATACTTAGATATGATTTGATCTCCTCTTGTATTAAAGTTACCCCTGTCCCTGGGAGAAGTAGCAGGCACAGACAATACTGTAAATCTTACAATTCATGTCCTCTAGCCATTAAAATAATGACATCTAGAGGACTAAACAGATGCATGCAAGTAGGTGGAAAGAATTTGACCATAAAGCCATAGGTCAAAATTATCTTTATTGTCCCATGTGCTCCATCCCAGCTCACTGAGTAAATCAGACAGGAACTTAAAGCTGTACCATAAACATTAATGAAATGTATGCGCCTTGAAAAACAGTAGTAGACCAAGAAAGACAATAGAGACATTCTAAAACCCTCATAATCTCTGGTCTACCTCTTACTCCTGGATACACACTTTTCAATTTCTCTTGAGGTTAGTTGCAGTGCTATGTCTAGGTCCAACCTTTATACTGGGAGCAGAAATGAATTTCACTTATTTATTCCATAGTTATTTCTGGACTTCTGAAATAGAGACCATTGGGGTTTAGGTCTTCAAAAGGAGGTAAAAGACCATTTTTCAGAACTTTGGTACAAAGGACTGAAGTGTCATTACTTTGACTCAAAGGTGGTAGAAAGGAGCTTGCCTGTATGTATCACTTTCTCCATGGTCAACAGTGCTCCTAGAACATGGCAGGAGGAAGTTTAGATTCAAGCTTGCAAGAGCTGCTGAAGGCAAGATAGAAAGGGGCTCACATAGTCAGTAACCAAGTAGGGTCTGGTAAACATGAGCACAAACTGTGTGCACAACCACCATCCCTGTCATCAGTTCTACTAAAGAACAGAGCCTATACTCAGTCACACAGAGCCAACCAACAAAGAGACACTAGCACCATGAAGGATATGGAGACAGACTCTTCCCCTGTAAAACAGGTATATATAGAACCTCTGGGAGCTCATAGAAAGGCCTGAAACATCCAAGAAGGCTTAAAAAGAGAGCAGAGATCTGGGCAGATCCTGAATTCACAGAGGGGTGGTGAGTGCCATGAGGCTTTCAAATGACACAGGAGAAGTCTAGAGACACAAGGACCGTGCAAAGGGCAGACCACAGCCAGGACATCCATAGGCCTGAAACAGAAATGAGCTCCCTAGAGTACAGAGAAAAAAGAACTAAGGTATATGCTGGACACCTCATGTTTTCCATTTATATTATAGGAAACTTGGCCAGAAAGATAAGATGATTGTGAGAGTGTCTACATGCATAGGGTTCACAGGTATTCATTCATTCAGCAACATTTTCTTGAGCTATGCTGTGCCAGGTACTATTCTAGATGTTTCAAGCAAACCAAAGAAACTTGTCATTCAAGTGGTGAGCAAGTCATAGTGAATACAATAAGCAAGAAATCTATATAACAAGGTGGATCATAAGCCAAGAAGCAAAAAGTAGCACAAGGCAAGGGTGTCAGGAGTGCTGAGGTTGGGGACGGGTGTGCTGCTGTTCAGCAATGCTGATCAAGACCAGCTCCGGTGAGGCGTGAGCTTTAAGCAAAACTTAAAGGAAGCAAGGGAGTTAGCAAGCAGCTACCTTGGAGAAGGGTGTCCCAGAAAAGAAGATGCCCTGAGGTTGGGGACAAGAAAGGGGCCAGGAAGTCTGGAGTGCAGTAGGCAAAGGAAGAGATATAGGAGATGAGGCCAGAACCTGAAGAGTGGCTGGAACCCATGGGGTCACGTAGGCTGCTGTGGCTGTCACTGTGCGTGCACTGGAGCCATGCCGGCCCTGCACCGGTCCAGCATAGAGCAAGGCAGTGCAAACGCTGGCGGGAAGGGCAGCCTGGTAGCAATGTTCTGAGGAGGAGAGGGGACACCACATTGCACAGGCAGAGAGATTCCTCCCAACAGGGGCAGAGGGTTCATCTGTAGGAACAGGCTCCCAGGTGGAGTCAGTGGATCAGACAGGAGTAGGAGGGCTGTGCGGCCACAAGCCGTGGACTTTCTCCTGACTGCTTCATTTTTCTTAATGAAATGGGAAGTAAGATCATTAGCTGATGAGGGGTATAGGGAAAGGAAATTAGGCGACTGGGAGAATAAGAGGCTGGGAGCTAATGGAGTATAGCACTAATGTCTGGCAGTGTTAAGACCGACTTAAGGTCCATAGGCACGAATGTAT
The DNA here is from genome assembly GCA_004027165.1 of Ctenomys sociabilis. NCBI lineage: Eukaryota > Metazoa > Chordata > Mammalia > Rodentia > Ctenomyidae > Ctenomys > Ctenomys sociabilis. Next base: position 135,311 of record PVKA01000959.1, read on the forward strand.
TTATTTATTTATTTTTATTTTTATTTTTATTTTTTGGTGGAACCAGGAATTGAACTCAGGCCCTTGTGCTTACCAGGGAAGCCTTTATTCTACTGAGCCATCCCCCAGCCCCCTGTACAGGAACGGATTTAAAGAGAGGCCAGTTTGTGTACCTTTGCATTTCTCCAGTCATGTTCACTGCACAGAAAGAGGAAGACAAGAACTGGATTTGACCAAGGGGCTGTTTTCACCAAAGGAGCCTGAGAAAACGAGAGGGGCAAGAACGTCAGTCAGGAGGTTGTGACAGGATGTGGTAACAAAGACTGTGCATTGAAGCCCAATAAAGAGAATGAAGACATTAAAGTGATGGGTGGAAGACAGTGGAAGTGTTATGGAACCTGGTACCAAACTGAATGGTGCCAACTTTATGACGCCAGCAGCTGATGGGGATGGCTCCCAAAGCATTGCCCCAGAGCTGGCTTTGGGCTTAGTTTCTATAGGTTTTGCAAGTAGGGGATACATAATTGCTAAAGTGTGGTGAATTTTTATTGGGTAGCATCAGTTATCATTTGTTGCTGAGCAGAAACAAGTTGGCAAACAGGGCATGTTTGGGGGTGAGAAAGGACTGGATATGTGGCTGTGTGCCATCACATGGAGCCGCATAAGATCAGCGCTGGCGTGCAGCTGGGTGTAGTCAGCTGACTCTAACAGACAAGCTACGGAGTGAATCTCATTTTGTCCTAATCTGGTGTCAGACTACGAGTCAGTTTTTTAAATTTTTATAATTTCCCTCACAGAAGAACCAGTTGTCCACCATCCTTCTGGCCAAGGGATTATTCAGCCTGTGGTGCTGAAGGGAATGAGTTGGAAAGGTAGCAGGTGGGAGCCGCGTGTAAGTACCCTAATTCGAGGCTAGAGAAGAGCTATCATTGTTAATAACCACAAGGCAAAGTGGTGTGTGGCTGAGGTGGGGTCAGACAGCCAAAGAAATGTCACCTGAGCAAGCACCACTGGAGATAAACATCCGTGGGTCCTTGGTATCTAAAGCCCTGTGGAGATGGCGAATCCCCACCAAGTCTTTGCAGAGAGAAGACAACAGGGATGAGCTCGAAGCCAAAGGGACAATCAAACTGGATAGAGAGGGGCTAAGAAGACAGGACGAAAATCAAGGGGACACTGATGTTTTGGGGAGCACACAGAGAAGCGTCTTGGAGAAGAGGAAGCACGCCAGCAGAACTGGAACCCTCGGAAAGGTCAGCTAAGGTCAGGACCGAATACTGCCCGTCTGATTCAGCAGTGAAGACCTCATTGCAGATTCAGTAACAACTGATGGAGTGAGGAGTGGGGAGGAGGCAGAAAAATGGAAGCAGCTGTGTGGACTTCATTCTCTTTGAAGAAGCTCAGGAGCAAGTCAAGCCAGTTGTTAAACTCTATCTGCTAGTTAGTCCCCTATGGCTATAACCTGAGCTGACTGACAGACCCTTCCCTGGAAATGAAAAGAAAAATACAAAAATGACTTCGTTGCTTTAAATCATGCAGATCAGTGTGCACACATCTGTAACACACTGTTGTCAAGACAACTGACAAAACCTCAAAAACCCATCCCTCCCTTCATTCATCTATCACCTTGTTCTGTGCCTGTGGGCGCCTGCCTTTTCTCTCTGTTGCTGTAAGATAACCTTAATTTAGATGAGGACCTGCTCATTTTAGACCTGGTGAAACCATTATCATTTGTGGATTGGATTGTGCCTGTCTGATTAGGTGGTAGTGAAGCGAATCTGAGGTATTACACAAAACAGAGGGATGGCAATGACCTAGATGTTGGATGGCCAGGTCACAGCCCCAGCCGGGGCACAGATGGCTTGCAGAATTCAGCCATTCATTGAAACAAACACCTTCCAAAGACCCACTACTCTTAGTGGGAAAATGAGGAGGAAAATATGAACTACCTGTTTCTCAGGATTGTTGCAGAATATATTGTTTAAAATGGATGAAGTAGGAACTGGGGAGATAGCTCAGTTGAATAAGCGCTTGCCTGGCAAGTGCAAGGACCTGAGTTTAATCCCCAGTTCTGAAAAATAAATAAATAAATAAATAAATAAATAAATAAATAAACAAATAAATAAAATAAAATGGCAAAGTATCCAGAAAGAACCCAGGCTCTATATATGATATTTTAGTTATTCTAGCTGTTATAAAACTTGCTGAGCAGTGGCTGGATTTAAACTGTAAAAAAGGAAAACATATTTTATCTAATTACTGGCAAAAGCAAGAGGGTGACTTCATGATGTCTGATACAACTTCTCTTTCAATTTCTATGATAACAAACACAGTCGCTAATGTTAGACCTAAGTCTAGGGCAGACAAGGAATCCTAAGAAATTCAAGAAGTGCAATCAGCCTCAGCGTGCTGGACCAGCTCTGTCATGCTGGTCCTCCGGTACAATGCCTGCTCTTCTTTTTAAACCATAATCTAGAAAATACAAAATTATTGTTCCATAATTCTAGGTGCCAGAATGTATCGGGATCAATAACAAGAGCTCCAATAAGTTGTCTCATTTGGGACTCACTGTCACCAAGAGAGAAAAAGATCACTTTACAGTTGGGGAAACTGAGGCTTAGAGAGGGCGACTCTTGCCAGAGTCACAAATCACATTACTTTTCTGTAGATGAAAAACAGAGAGTCCCAAACTTGGTGGCTTAAGCCATTGGGAATTTATTCTCATGTCATAGTGAAGCTCAGACGTCCCAAATCAATATCATTGTGCTATGAAGGCATCAGCAGGGCTGGTTCCCTTGGGCCCTGGGGAGAGCGTCTGTGTTCTGGCTTCACCCAGAGGGATGCTGTCCGCATTGTTTGGTCCATGGCCTGGACCATCTCCCCTTTTCCTCCTGCATCTGTCAACATACTGCCTCCTCCTCTCCGGTAGACAGATTTCCCTCTGCCTCCCTGTTATAAGGATACTTGTGATTATACATAGGCTCCACCTGATAATCCAGGATAATCCCCCCATCTCAAGATCCTTAACTTAATTACATTTGCAAAGTCCCTTTTACCACACAAGGTAACACTCACACTTTCCAGGGATTAGAGGCAGATTTCTTGGGGGCCATTATTGAGGCTACGCACATAGCACGAGTTCTCTCTTCACCAGGGCGACATTTCCACTAATTGTTCCTTTCTTTGGAGTTTACAGCACAGATTTGCTAAAGAGGCACTTGCACTTCATCGTCTAGGGCTCAGGTGAGGGAGGGGCATGCTCTCTGAGCACACTTCTGCAGGAGAGCTGCCTGGACCAGGCGACCCTCACAGCCACTGACGTGTCCTGGACACGCCATACCTTGCTCAACAATCCCATATTGGAGCCATTCGGTCTATTTGTCCACATACATCTTCCTTCTCCCTTGTCACTGAGTTCCATGAGGTTTTCTGCCCCATCTCTCCTCAGCCAGCTCCATGGGCCACTCTTTGCATCTGACCCTCATTCAGTATCATCTGCAGTTTTCATTAATGTTCTGTTTACTCCTTGGAAATTCTAGTCATTAATGGCATCTTCACCTTTTCACTGCAAATTGCAAAGACCTTTCCCAGGCCACAAAATGGTCCATTAGAGAAAAGCAAAGGAAAAGCAACCACAGAAATGAAGACCGAAAACACAGTTCCTTTGGGGGGGAGTCAATTTGAAATCCACTTATTCTATTTAGCCCAGTTTTTCCTCCACAATCATTAAGATTAAAATCTAAAGAAACATTCCAGGTGACCCAGGTTGGGGTCCTGCTGTCTGTCCTTGCTGCCTATGGGTGGGCTGCCCCACAGGTACCAAGCTCTTGAGCCTGAGGCCACCTCTACACATGTCCTTCTAGAGTCACTCACTGCCTTGTGCCAGGTAGCTCATCCTCCAGAGTGAAGGCATTATCTCTGCTTGGTAGATGGGACGGTAGTATAAATGACCCAAAGTCACATACCTGTGAATGCAGAACCAGGATTAGAACCTAAGTCCATTTGACTCCTATTACTGCTCCAGAGATACTCTCAGGGGTTCAGTGCAACCCAGAGACTTGAGGAAACCAAAATAGACAAGTAAGTAGTAGCTCTCTAGACATGAGGATGGCATTCATAGCCAGCCTCCTCTTATCTCAAGTGCGTTCAGCTTATAAAATTACACTTGCTAACCTGACTGATTTAGAGAATGTACTGTGAAGGCTAGTCCACATTGTCACTGTAACTGGGTGGAGAAACACCTAGAAAATCAGTAAAGCACACCTCTGTGTGTGACTGTGAGGGTGTTTCCAGAATGATTAGCATATAGGATAGCAAACTACAGGAAGAGACTGGCCCTGAATTCAGTTGGCAAAACCAGCCAGTAGGGAGGGGGTCTGAGTGAAGCAAAAGGTGAAAAAGGAAGAAGCTTGACAGTATATTCTTTATCTCTGTCTTTCTGTGTGTTTCTTTCTCTTTCTGTCTCTCTGTCCCTGTCTGTCTCTTCTGTCTGTCTGTCTGTCTGTCTGTCTGTCTGTCTGTCTCTGTCTTTGTCTCTGTCTCTCTATCCCTGTCTCTCTGTCTCTGTCTCTGTCTCTGTGTCTCTGTCTGTCTGTCTGTCTGTCTCTCTCTCTCTCTCTCCTGTCTACCAGAAAGCCTAGTGCCATGATGTTCCACCTCATTTTAGGCCCATGGAAATGGCACCAGCTGACCATGGTCTGAAACTATGACCTAAAATAAACCTCTCCTAAAAAAAAAACTCTCCTGCCCTAAGTTGATTTATTTATATCAGATATTTTGTCCTAACAACAGAATGCTAACTCACATTCCTTTTAAAAATGTCCCCTCCCTCTCCATTTCCTGGTATATGAGCCTCTTAACCCCTCCATCATTTGTCTTCAGTTGAACATGTAGGGTTGCTTTCATTTGCTTTCCACACATGCAGTTCTCTGAGACCAAGGCCAAGCAGAGCATGGTCGCAGAAGGCTTCCTGGCTGTGTCCTCACCATACTTCCACACTTTGTCCTTTTCCCCTTTGGATATGTGATCAGAAAGCTCACTGGAGTCAGTCTGCTCTCCTGGGTTCACATTACAGACCTCTTCCAAGGCCTTGTCAGCTCTCTGGATACCTGAGTTTTATGCATAACAGCAATGGATCATTAGTCCAATTAAGTCCGTAGCCACTTCAGCGGCTTCTATAGGAGGAGACAGAGCACAATATATAACTTCAGCTTTTCTTGTGAGGGTTTTCAATCCTCCCATGAACTAAATCATTTTATCAGTTTTTTAATTTTTTTTTTTTACATGTCCCATTAAACTACAGAACTGGAACATACTCATGAATGGTTTCTTTCTGCTTTAACTCAAGGAGTTCCTGACATAACAAAAACTGGTAATTAACTGGCTCGGAGACTTTTACAATAGCCTCTTTAAATAAGTTCCAGGGCGCAGCACAGGCAGTTGGGCTCTACATTGCTGATAGCGGCAGTGCGTCCTCTATTAAATAAGCAATCACCTCACCCTGTCGTCCCCTCAGCTCTTTGCCACACTTCTGTTTGTTCTGCTTGGATATGCCCACCACCTCTCCCCAGGTTTTTGCCTTAGGAAAGTTGTTGACTGCGTGCGTGACTCCGTCCTCTCCGTTCCCTGCCAGGCTGGCTCTCTACTCCCTAAAAACTGTCTCACCAGCTTCCCAGGGCCAGGGCTCTGGGTTCCTGAGGTTCGTTTAAAATATAGATGCAAGATCTCAGGCAGGTGGAATGTCACCTTGGCTCTCAGAGAAAGGGGTTGTGGACTCTGACTTAACTCCATGTCCACTTTCTACTACCAGCCTCAAAAGAGACGGGGCCAACTTCTTTCTGGACTAATCCAGTCAATTCCCTAAACTGGCACGGAAGCTTCCTAAGTGGTTTGCCCAACTTCAAAAGTGCTCACCCCACCCCCAGCTTCTTCTCCACAGAGCGGCCAAAGCACTCATTGAAAATGCAGTGTGTCTCTCTTAAGATTTCCACTGTCTGCAGAATTACTCCAATTCCTTAATGCAGTCAACACAGTCTGAAACACGCCCACCCTGCCATGCTCATCTCTTCCTTCTGCCCTCCGTCACCATCCTCCTGCCTATCCTTTGCTTCTCAAAGTCAGGTCTGCTCTTGATCTGTCTCGGCATCCCACCCTCTGCAAAGCTGGTCTACACGTGGCTGGGTCCTTCTCGCTCAGATCTCAACTCAGAAGTCACCTCTTCTGGCTGTTTCTAACTACCAAGTGTACACACACACACACACACACAGACACACACATACATACCATTCACTTTTATTTCTTTATAGCAATCTTCCTCTATAAGTAATGCTCTAATCCTTTGCTTACCCAGAACTGTGTTTCTCCCAGAGAATGTAAGCCCCTCTTGGGCAGGGGCCGGCACGACTACCACATTTGGCAGGTAGGTGTTCAGGAAATAACTCTTAAATAAAGGTTTTTGTGAAAGACCAAGAGTAGGTGCTAAAATGACACCATGACCAAGACCTTTTCCTTCGGTCTCCACAATCTAGAGGTAGAAATTCAGGAAAATGTCATTTGAGCTCAAGCACACTTTGTCAGGGCAACGGTGATGTGTCACAGGAACTGCTGTATGGGTGACATGGGAGTAGGGCCCTGCCCTCAAGTCAAACCAGCCTGGCATGTTCCAGGCAAGGATAGATGATTGGCAGGGATTGGGTGCTGAATCAGAGTGACTGGACCTTGAAGTTAAACACCAAAAACCAAACTGAAAAGAAGGCAGTTCCCGGTTAAATACGCCAACCCTGTTACTACCTCACCCTGCTGTGCAAATTTATTAAAGCAGTCTCCAAATAAACAAGTCCTAAAACTAATCAGGAAGTGGAAAAACATAAAAATAATCCCCAGCCCACAACACACACCCATGAAAACAAGAAATAAAGAAAAATGTTCTATATAAAACCCACGGGGCCAAGCTCTGTCCTCAATTAGTGGTATGTGCTGCCAACTGAAGTCAATGGAGGTTTTCAGTCTAATAATAGAGGCAGGATTTGGGCCACACCACGCATTGCACTCACTTTTAGGTAATAAATCAGGAATGTCAAGTGGGTGTATGTTGGCTCCTTGGCCTGGTGATTAAAGTGAGCAGCACTGTCTCTCACGTTGAGAGGCACTGGAGCTCCTGGCAGCCAAAGAGGAATGCCACAGGAAGAGACCACCCTGCGGGCTGTGTCAGCACCCTGGGAGGGTGGGAGCTCCTGCAGCCGGGCTTATGCCCCGCCCAGCACTAAGAAAATGTCCCCTCCTCATTTTGTCATTTTGGAATGGTGACAACAGAGCACTGACCCCTCCTCAAGGCCCTTATGAGGTCAGGGTCCTATGTAGCTGCGTGGGTACACTGCTATGAAGCCAGCTCTGAGAGCAGGAATAATTGAGGGAGGAAGCGTGGGTTCATCCTGAGAGCTCGCTCTACCAGAGTCGCGCTGACAAATTTTTGGATGTTTCCTAACTGCCAGGAACTTTTCTACATACTTTATACATATTAATTCATGAATTCTCAGTATAAAATATAAGATACGTAAACAGCTACACTCTTAATTCACTAATAAGAGACATCTGCTATAATAATGTCTGTAAGTATAATATCATGTATGCACCTTATACGATACCAAAACATTATGAAAACAGATTGCAATGTATTGATTTATCAAATTTGTCCTGTTAATTTCTCTTGAAACTGTCTCATTGATATTTGTACTTCAATAAAATTTAAAAAATAAAAAATACAGCAAAAAAAAACAGGCCATAAGATATGAAGACAATCTTCCCCATTTTATTTTGCTCTTATGCATTAGTTTAGTTTTATTTTTGGGCATCAAACCAAAGCCTTGCACATGGTAGTCATATGCTCTACCACTGAGCTACACCCTAGCCCATACCACACTTTTATGTGGAAGAAGCTGAGCTGCCGAAGCACTTGCGTCTCATAAGTGACTGAGCCCAGAGCCACACCCACGTGGTCTCAGCTCTGCTGCTTCTCAGCATGTTAGCCAGTGAACACCCCCTTCTGCATGTGTATTGTTCTGACCAGCCCCGCCTTCATGACTTTGAGACTAATTCTCATGGTAATCTAGGGGTTGCTTGGATTTAAATATGCACTTCATGACCTGCTTCTTGGGAGCTTTGAATACATTGCTTCCTTAGACTAAATCTAAATTTCTTTTTTTCTTATTTTCCATAATTTTATTGAAGAACAAATACAATGAGACAGTTTCAAATTAAACTGGTAGAACAGATTCAATAATTAATACATTTCATAGTGGTTTTTTGTTATACAAGGTGCATACATAATATTCTATTTACAAACATTATTAGAGCAGATTCCTCTATTCAATGAATTAAAAGAATGTAGCCGTATACCTGTCTTTTTTTTTAAAGCTAAATTATAGTACAGTTTCAATGATTAATACTTTTTACATTGTTATCTTCCTAGTGCTTATCTATAGTACAAGAAGCAGGCAGGATCACTATTAGTACAAATCTTTCTTCTCAAAGAATTATGCCAAAGTACTGCATATTTATCCTAACTGTACTGTTTATACAAACACTGAATGGTCCTTCTTTGTATCCCCCTTTTTTTGTTTAGTTCTGTCAGAGATGGTATTCTATTGTCATTCAATTATAGGTGCTTGAATTCGGCGAAAGAGTCCAATACAGTCCAGCAGTCCTCAATAGTAGTGGGTTATCCGAGGAAGTTGTTGACTAGAGCCATTTACAGCTCAGCATACTATTATGGCTTAATTTTATATACCTCAATTTTATATTTTTCTACTGGAGGGTTAAGACCAAGATGAACCAAGACCTACATAACAAAAAATGCAACTTTTGTCTTATTTTTCATTTATTACCCTTAAAAAGTTTTATTTGAAAGACAGTATAGTAATACTTGGTATGTCATGACAAGAAGTACGTATTTAGAAGGCCAGAATGACAGGCATTCCAAATGTGACCCTTCTATTACACATTGCTATTTTCAGTGCAGTTACTTGGTTCACAAGTATCAGAATATAGAGTTACTTGGGGTGAGAATCCTACCACTTAACTGCTAGTTTCAAAAATCTCCTGATGATGGGCTGGCAAGATAGCTCAGTGGTCTAAAGCGCCTCTCAGGGACCGCGGTTCGAGCCCCAACACCACATGCCATGCCAGCCCCTCCCCCCAGGGCGGGCTGAGCTGACCCCCCACCCCCGCAAAAAAAGAATCCGTGATGTGTAGCAAGACACTGTAATAAATAAATGAATTTAAAAAAAATAAATCTCCTGATGTTTCTCAGGATCACTGTCTTACCCATCTAGTGTGTATAAATAAATAGTCTTGCCCCTGTCATGTTTCCCAGCTTTTCTCCTTGCCCTCTCCTCATTGTCCAATCCTCAAGTTCTCACTTTCCTTTTAATTGTGTTATATATTTATATTTACAATTCTTCTTTTGAGTTATACTAAGGAAACTATATGATATTTGCACATGTGGGTCCGGTTTATTTTGCTTATAAGTATATCTTTAAGTGGCATCCACTTAAATATGAAGGCTTCAAGTTTATCATTCTTTACAGCTGAGTAGTATGCCATTGTATGAAAGTACCACATCTTTTTCAACCATTTCTCATGTGATGGGCATCTTGGTTGTCACAAAACAGTCCTGTTACAATGCTGCATATGGATAGATTTCTAAATATCTATGTAAATATATGAAAGTGTTAATTCCTGTATTTTGAAAAACATTTTTTTTCTTCTTCATTTTCTGTATGGACTTAGAATTTAGTATCTCAATACTTGATGGAAAATATACGTTCCATGTTATGCCTACGATGTCTGGTATTTAGACTAATAGAATGAGCAAACCGTACTGCGTATGTTGCAGGGTAATAAGCTTCTCTTCTGGAGGGCTAATAACCTAAGTTTGCAGATCAAAATTGGAGAAAAAGAAAGGCTGCATAGTCAGCCAACATTTTGGCCCTAGCCTTTCAAGGTCAGTGAATACTTAGGACATAGGAGAACCTGTATTGTAACATCGTGTAACTCAGTTGTGCCCCAAATTTTCTAATCAAGGAGAATATGGGGCCACAGAGGAATGCGATCAATGGTGTATAGTGTGCCTGAGGAGAGTCACATGGAGAGAAAACTTTCTCTCAGGCTTCTACAGAGAGCAAACTGGTCAAGCAATGGCTGTGACTCATCCACATGGCTGTCACTGACAAGGGATCTACAAAGTGCAGTACACAGTTACAGGGTAAACCCTGAGGGGACCTGACTGACCTTATCTGATACAAAAGTTACATGTCTTGTTATACAGGTCTTGCTTTAACTCTGTATTAACCATCAGTGGAAAAGTATAAAAACGGAGGTATACAAAAGTAAAGTCATGTTACTCTACTAAGCTGTGAATGGCTCAGGTCAACAACTTCTGTGGACTGCTGATCTACACTGGATTTTTTTATTTTAAAAAAATAAATAAATAAATTTTTATTTATATATATATATATATATATATATATATATATATATATATCTGATGAAGTCAGTTAAGTCCCCTCAGGGTTTATCCTGTAACCCTGTACCTCACTTTGTAGATCCTTTGTCAGTGTAGCCATGTGGGTGAGTCACGGCCATTGCTTGACCAGTTTGCTCTCTGTAGAAGCCTGAGAGAAAGTTTTCTCTCCATGTGACTCTCCTTAGGCACACTATCCATCATTGATCACATTCCTCTGTGGCTCCGTAATCTCCTTGATCAGAAAATTTGGGGCACACTGAGTTCTATGATGTTACAGTACAGTAAATTTCTTCATCTGAATAAAAAGAGATTAAAATAGGTCATATCTCATAATGATGTGAGAACTTACTGTGTTAATTGAAATGAACTGTCTTGTGTACAAGAAGTATTAAGTAAAATATTATCTCTTGCTATTAGTGCCTGCAACTCTCACATTAAATCTCTCATGCTGCGCCACATGCCTGTAATCCCACCCAGTTCATGGGAGGCTGTAAACAGGCAGATCACTGTGAGTCTGATCTAATTGTAAGACCCAGAACACTCTGTAGACCCTTCTCTAAACACATACAAAAAAAAAAAAAAAAAGAACTTCTCATGCTGGTTATAATAAACTAATTCCCATACATTGAACTATATATACTAGGAACTTCATATAGGTTATACTAATTATTTCCAAAACATCTAATGATGAATACCAAAGTAATTAATGAAAAGCAAGTTTCTTAACAAATGAACTAATTAATATATCATATATAATATACATACCATATATAAACCATATATATATATATATATATATATATATATATATATATACCATACCTCATCTCACTTATAAAAATTTAAATTAGATTAGGGAGCCAAATGCAAAAGACATAAGTTATAAAACTCTTCAAGTAAATTGTTATAACTTTGACTTAAGCACACATTTGTATGGAATGTTCAAATGTATTCCATAGTATTGGAAGTTCAAACTGCAAAAGAAAAAATATACAAATTGGACTTAAAATTTCTACACTTGATCTTAGCCAAAAGGCCGAGAAACAACAGACTTAAAATTTCTGTGTGTCAAAAGATGCCATTATGGAAATGACAAGAACCAATAGAATAAACAAAAATATTTTCAAGTCATATAGCTAATAAAGGACTTGTATCCAGAAGACATAAAGAATTCTTATAACACAATAATGAGAAGATATAACACATTAAAAATCTGCAAAACCTCCAGCAAAGCCAAAAAAAGAAGCAAACAATTTTAGTAGAACTTTCTCCAAAGAAAATATACAGGTGAACAAAAAGAACTAAGGATGTTTAACATCATTAGTCATTAGAGAAACATAAATAAAAATCACAATTTATACCACTTCACAGCTACCAAGATGGCTAAAATCAAAGGAAGAAAAAAATAACAAGTACTGAATAATGTAAAAAAAGTACACTTATTTATTGCTTGTGCGATTATAAATGGTTCGACTGCTTTGATAAATAGACAAAAAGTTAAGTATTAAATTACCTTACTATCCCGCAATTCCTCTCTAGACAAATATTCAAGAAAAATGAAGACATATGCCCACAGAAGTGCTTCTATATGAAAGTTCATAAGAACATAATTCATAATTGCCAAAATGTGGAAATATCTCTAACATAGTCATGCAATGGAATATTATTTAACAATAAAAAGGAGTGAAGTACTATAAAATGGGTTAATTTTCCAAAATCATGGTGAGTAAAAAGTCAGTCACATAGATCACATACTGTACGAGTTATTTATGTGAAATTTCTAGACTACACAAATCTATAGAGATAAAAAGTAACTGAAAGGTTGCCAAGGGCCCAGGAGGAAGGAGGAATACACATGGAGGATCTTGAGGGGTAAAGGGGGCCTAGAATTAGTGGTGATGGTTGCATGATTCTGTCAGTACATTAAAAATCAATGAAATCACTTTAAAGGGGTAAGTTTTATGTGATATAAATCAGATCTCAATAAAGCTGTTATTTAAAACAGAATTCCAAATGCTAATGAAGTAGGCCTCATTTTCCATGTTTTGTAGACCCGAGAACTAAGGTTGAGTGTGGGTCAGTGACTTTCTCAGGGACAAAGGGAAAGACCATAGAAGCTGCTATTCAAGCCTCCACAAATCTCATTTTGACTTCGATGCCCTTAACTAAACTGTTTGTAAGGATTTGGAAATGAAAAAACAGGAGAAGAGGAGGAGGAGGAGGAGACAAAGAAGAAGGAGAAGGGGAAGGAAGGGGAATGGGGAGGAGGAAAGGAGAAGGGAGGGGGAGGCAGAGGAAGAGCTCTAGCCACATCTAGCTTTTCTGGGTAACTTAATGCAACCCTTACTTTCCTAAGTCTTTTACCACCAGCTTGATCCCAGGTCCCAAGCAGATGGGCTTGTGGAAAGACATGAGAAGCCCAGGAAAGGCCACAAACCTCAGGGCAGGGTGACCACAGACCCACACTTGAGCCCACTGGCTCCAATCAAGAAGTCCATCACAACAATCAATAGCAGCGACAGAGGCTCCGTTCATCGCTCGTGGATCCTCATCCATCATGAGGCCAGGGGGATGACAGCACCGGCCTTGCTCGGACCTAGTCTTTCATTCACATTTCCAGGCTTAATGCAAGTAGATGGCCTTTTCACCCCTCGTAATTCCCCATTCTGGAGCACTGAAGCTTCTCCTAAAGTAGAACCCAATATAGAGCCCTATTATTCATCATACAGCATCTTTACTATGGGCTGTACATCATAATCATGTGCCGACCTGCCTCCCTCTACCTCCTCCTCTGCCAGTGTCTTATAGATTCTTCTCTGTGTTCCATTCATTTTCAAATTCCATGGAAACTTTCCAGTACTTACTAACAAAAATTTTAATATTTTCCTGGGTGTAGACTGGTCCTAAGTGCAGGACTTTGGGCTAAAGTTTTAGGAAAGTGTTCATTTCTGATCTCCCAGCAGCACCATGTGGTAGAGACAATCGTAGCCTCTATCTTACAGCTAGTGAAAGGCAGTGCAGTAGATCTCTTTGGATTTCTCTAGAATATAATTTTGAGCAGTGTAAATAGTTTTCAGCCTACTCACTCTAATAAGGACAAGGGATGTGTTCATATTGATTTAGATCATTCTGTAAACACTTGGTAAACTGATGCCAGGCAGTGTGGTGTCAACTGGAACATGACAGCCCCCTCGAGTTTGACCATAAACACTATCCCAGGGGTAGGCCACCTAGATTCCAGCTTTCCACTCAGCAAGTCTGTACAATTGGTACTTGAGACTTGCCATCACTCAAGTTTCTGTTACTACACAAGAGCAAAGTGAGAGATGACGCTGTGTTTTTAAAGTATGATTGATTTAGTTGTGTGCCTTTTTCCTTTTCCTTAGAGAGTAGGATGTTTTCCTACTTTGGGAGATTATTTTACTGACTAAGCACTATGGCACCAACAGTCTGACAGCTGTTAACGGTTTTCTGTAGGTTAGGAAATTATCTTCGGTGACTAAGGCAAGTCATAAACAAACGGGACCATTCTTCTATTCACAATTGGCTGATTGAAGAATTTGAGGTGTGTTTTGCCCACATCTCAGGCACACATGATGTCAGTTTCTAAAGCCAGCTATCCAGTTCAAAATCCATCTTCTAGAACTTGACAGGGAATCTCCTCAGGTTCTCTGTGATGGCCCGACACCCTTAGCCAATGCTCTGCTGTGCACACAAGGGCCTGTTGTACTGGAACACTGCTCTCAATTTGACACTTGGAGAGGAATTTAAAACATCAGCTCTTATTGGCACACCCATGGAAATGACCCAGGAAGGCTGGAAGTAGCCCCACAGCTGCCTCCTGTTGGCCTGGTCCAACCTCAGGGGAATGTTATCAGCCTGTGCAGCCAGGCCCCCGGGTTCTACTGCTCTCAAATGTTCTTTACTTCACCTTAGCCCTGCAAGGTGGGGTGTATGTGTTGTAGTGATGGATTTCTTGTAAGAAAAGGGTCTTCTTTTTGCATCAGCTTTGGTCTGGGGCATGTTGGCTTTGCTTTATTCCACTAGAAGGGTAAGGAGATCTATGAAATGGAAGGCACTTTCCACCAATGACTGCTTCTCTGTTCTTGGGCTCTGCTTCTTTTCTATTTTTTGGGCTCCATCTTTCCTAGCTTCCTTGCTCCCCAAATCTCATAGTCCCACTGGAGTTTCCTAAGCTGACACCCAAAGCAAGGGGAAACAATGAAGGGAAGAGAGAGGAGAACTTTCAGCCAAGGCTGGGTTAGTTCAGAGAAGCTATGAACTCTTGAAAGCTAGAGCAGCCCAGACTCTAGCAGGGCCCCAGCTCCTCATGGCTATGAAGGCAATTGGTGAGAATCCACCTTGCCCTCATTCTGTGGCCTTCCAAGGCCAAAGCCCTCCTCCAAATTTCCGCTCACGCCAAGGCCCCACAAAGTCCTCGGCTCCCAGATGCCTCTACCTTGCACCCGGCACCCTCAGTGTGTGATCTGATGCCTTCTTCCACTATTGAAGCATAAAACCCCTTACGCAACTCTTTCATAGCTTCACAAACTTCATTAAAATGTCCCAGGCAGGGACCAGCCTGATAGCTCAGTGGATACTTAGCTATCTCAGGGGTAGGCCACCTAGATTCCAGCTTTCCACTCAGCATGGGTCATTTCCATGGGTGCACCTGCTTAGGTAGTGCACAATGGGCCAGGGTTAGATCCCCAGCATGCCATGCCAGCCCCACCCCCAGGGTGCACTGAGACTGGGCTTGGTGGCACACACCCGTAATCCTAGCACTTGGAGGACTGAAAACATGAGAATCATTACGAGTCCGATCTGCATAGTGACACCCTGTAGACGCTGTCCTAAATACAGAAAATAAATGCCTCAGGTAGGTTTGGGCCCTCTCCGTATCCCCATCTCGGCGGTTCTTCGCCACACTTTAGAGTCTTCTTTTCATTTCTTCCTCCCTACACCACACCAAGGCTTCTCCCCTGACCAGAAACACATCTGGGAAGAAAGTCAGCTGCCCTTTACTCTAATAATGTTCACTGTGCTGTAACACTGGGACACCCCAGGGTGGCTCAGACAAAAGGACCAGGTCACGTTCTACAGCTGCTGTTGGGAGTAAGGAGACGGAGTAAGATGGTAGGAGAAAAAAAACCAAGGACTGGACAGGTAAACAAAGACAAAGCTGCACCAACAGGGCTGAGGAAAGGAGGTGCACAGTGATGGTCAACGGCACCAGGGAGGTCTTCACTGGACGCCTGCTGCTCACGGCGCTCACTCCAGTCGAGCTGAGGGCCCACGTGCCCCAGAAGGCCAACATCACAGCCCCAACCTGAGCTGCAGTGGGTCCACTGCGGAAAAAGCAGGCAGCAGCCAGCCTCAGGACTCTGGGACTCTCACGTCTGCCGGGGGCTTCGGAGGGCCTCCGCCTCCGTGAGCGCCCTCCCCTTCCTGCAGGCTCCTGAGCTGAGCTCAGCAGCCTTTACTCCATCCCTGCAGGTGTGCGCAGAAGTCCTGGCCGAGCAATTAGCAGCTGTGTGACTAAGTTTCTCAGGTCTCCATTTGTTCACCTGGAAACCACAGTGCCTGCCTTGCGAGCATCTCGTGGGGACCAGAGACAGGGATAAGAGGCACAGAATCCACCTTCAGCGACCGTCAGCAGGGTCTATATTGGATTTATTTATATTGAATTAACACTACAAACAATAATAAATGTAGTACACCCCATTCATTTGGTTGTAGGTTTTTAAAACCTGAGATCAATTATGTGTTGATAAACATGTGCTACCAAATATATGAAGTTGGAGCCAGATATTGGGCAGAGGCATGAGTTTATAGCATTTATGTATTTGTCTGGTGCCAGTTCTCCCATCCTGGCTGATTTTGAACTACCGTACAGAGTTGGAAAGAGAAGGATGAAATAAAGAAGCAGGCAAGCGCCTCCAGATCCCCTCAGCAGTAACCTCAAACCTGTTCAGATGTGTTCAGATATCAACTACTGATGCCTCCTAATTATGTTAATGCATTTACTGCTAAAAAATTCGAAATGCTACGCCATGGCATAGTCCCTCTTCGTCCAGTCTAGCCTGGTTATGTTATCATTAAATTGAGGTTACATGCTATTAGAATAGCTCAAATATTCCTATCCTCCTTCTCTATTTGTGTGAGTGTGGATTATATTTGAAAATCAGCTTTGACTAAACTCTTCTAATAGCATGTAACCTCAATTTAATGATAGATAAAGTAAAGGAAAATTACATTCTCTTTCATTTAAATACTAAGCCATTTTAATTGTCTTATTTTTAAAAACTCATTTCCCCTTGCAATTATCAATATATTTGCATCACCCCAGGAAATAAAAAGGCTCTTTTCAGGGGCAATTTTAACACCTGGAAAGCCCCCAGATGTTAGAATGATTTGCTAAGAGCTAGAGAGGAAAGTATTTGTTTTACAGTCTGGCAGTTTCTCAGTTTGCTTTTTATTTTTTAAAGTCCTTTCGCTGTATTGTTGATTAGTGCTGGATAAATAATGTTTGGATTAAAATCCCTACTGTATGATTGCACTCAGCATCCATGCTACTAACCTCCCAGATTCAGCATTTAGTGAAAATGTTAGGAGCGATTACTGTCCACCTCCTCTCCTCAGCCCCGTCGGCGCAGCTTTGTCTTCATTTACCTGTCCAGTCCTTGGGTTTTTTTCTCCTACCATCTTACTCCATCTCCTTAGTGTAAGACTCTCGTGATCACAGACAGAACTGGCTGCCTCATTCCAACTTTTACAAGAAGAAAACTGAGGTGGGGAATGATGCCATCGTGTGCCCACAGGGGTGCTTTCTTTCATGGCTCTCCAGATTGCTGTTGACACCTCACTCTCCACACCCCATCCCCTGCCCATCACTCACAGAAAGCAGGTCATAAGTTCATACAGTTTAACAGAAACTAACACATTGGCTATGCTCCCCAAAATAGAAAAGTAGGGCATGAATGTTAATAATTTATTTATTTGCCAAATATTTATTGGGATTATGGGGCCACAGAGGAAAGTGACTGACAATGTATGATGTGCCTAAGGAGAGTCACATGAAGAGAAAACATCCTCTCAGGCTTTCACAGAGAGCAAACTGGTCAAGTAATGGGCATGACTCATCCACATGGCTGACACTGACAAAGGATCTACAAACTGCAGTACAGGGTTTCAGGGTAAATCCTGAGGGGATTTGACTGACCTTGTTAAATACAAAAGTTATATTTCTTGTTCTATAGGCCTTGCATTATCTTGGTCTTAACCATCCAGCAGAAAAGTATAAAAACAAGGTACAAAAAGTAAAGCTATATTAATATGCTGAGCTGCAAAGGCTCAAGCCAACAACCTTTGACATTGACAGTCCTATGGATAACCCACCACTATTATAAACTACTGGACTATATTGGATTATTTTGCTGAATTCACATGCCTACAATATTTAAATGACAATGGAATACACATCTCTGACAAAACTGAATAAAAAAGAGGATAAAAATAAAGGACCATTTTCTATTTGCATATACAAAATAGGATAGATATACAGCTACTTTCTCTTAATTCAATGAGAAGAAAGATTTATACTAATAGTGTTTGGGCAGGATATTGTGTCTGCATCTTATACTATGAGTAACCACTACCAAGACAATAACATGCAATGTATTAATTATTGAAATTGTCCTACTAATCAATTTTGAAACTGTCTCATTGTTATTTGTTTCTCAAAAAAAAAAAATAAAGTGTGGTACAAATAAAAAAATAAAAGTGTACTCATCTGAAAAATGAAATTTTATTTTAGAAAAGGAAATGATGGGGCCAGAGAGATGGCTCAGTAGAATAAGTGCTTCCCTGGCAAGCAAAAGGGTCTGAGTTCAAACCCTAGTTCCACAAGAAAAAAAATGTTACCTGTTGAAAAATCAAGAAAAATAATTGAATAAAATAAGTTTCATAGAACAAAACAAATATTTTTTGGGTATTTATTATATGCTAGGCATTGTCTTTTTGTTGTTGTTGAGACAGGTTCTCGCTATGTAGTTTGGATTGGCCTTGAATACACTATGTAGCCAAGAGCCCACAGGCCTCAAACTCATAGCAGTTCTCAGAGGACGAAATTAAAGAAGCAAATAAATATATGAAAAAATGCTCCACATCACGAGCTATCCATGAAATGCAAATTAAAACAACACTGAGATAACATCTCACCCAAGAAAGAATGACCAGCATAAAGAAATCAACCAACAACAAATGTTGGAGAGGCTGTGGGGAAAAAGGAACCCATCTCCACTGCTGGCAGGAATGTAGACTGGTGCAACCATTATGGAAATCAGTGTGGAAACTCCTTAGAAAACTAGGACTGGAAATCCCATACAAGCCAGCTATTCCCCTACTGGGAATTTTCCCAGAGGAACTGAAAACGTCATATCATAGTGAAATATGCGTATCTATGATTATAGCAGCAGAATTTGTGATAGCCAAATCTTGGAAACAACTAAGATGCCCATCACATGGTATCTTTATAGAATGGAGTATTACTCAGCTATAAAAAATGATAAACTTGAAGCCTTCATATTTATGTGGATACCACTTGGAGATATAAGCAAAATAAACCTGACCCACATGAGTAAATATTGTATAGTCTTCCTAGTAAGAGAACTCAAAAGAAGAAATACAAATAGAAAGGTATAACACAATTAAAAGGAAAGTGAGAACTTGAGGATTGGACAATGAGGAGAGGGCAAGGAGAAACGCTGGGAAAATGACAGGGGCAAAACCATACATTTATATGCACTAGATGGGTAAGACAGTGATCCTGAGAAACGTCAGCAGGTTTTTGAAACTAGCAGTTAAGTGGTAGGATTCTCACCCTGACTAACTACATATTCTGATACTTGTGAACCAAGCAACTGCACTGAAGATAGCAATGTGTAATAGAAGGGTCATGTTTGGAATGCCTGTCATTCTCTTCTTCTAAATACATCTCGTCATCACATACCAAGTATCACTTTACTGTCTTTCAAATAATTTTTTTAAATAAATGGTAATAAATGAAGAATGAGACACAGGAAAAAACTGTAACAAGACAGTCCTGCTACAATGCTATATATGGATAGATTTCTAAATTCCTGTGTAAATATATGTTTAAGTGTTCATTCTTATTTTTTAATTGTTTTTTTCATCATGTTCTGTAAGGACTTAAAGTTTAATATCTCATTACTGGAAAATACCTGTTCCATGTTATGCCTACAATTTCTGATATTTAGATAGATAGTGAGGGTAAACTGAACTGCATATGTTGCAGGGTAATAAAAAGCTTCTCTTGTGGAGGGCTAACAACCTAAGTTTTCAGGTCAAAATTGGAGAAATGGAAGGGCTGCTAGCCTTTCAAGGTTAGTGAAGACTCAGGACATAGGAGAACCTGTACTGTAACATCATGTAACTCAGTTGTGCCCCAAATTTTCTGATCAAGGAGATTATGGGACCACAGAGGAATGCAATCAATGATGTAGAGTGTGCCTAAGGAGAGTCACAAGGAGAGAAAACGTTCTCTCAGGGTTTCACAGAGGGCAAATTGGTCAAGAAATGGCCATGAGTCATCTATATGGCTGACACTGACAAAGGATCTACAAAGTGTGGTACAGGGTTACAGGATAAACCATGAGGGAATTTGACTGAATTTATGAGATACAAAAGTTACATTTCTTGTTATATAGGTCTTGCTTTATCTCAGTCTTAACCATCCATCAGAAAAGTATAAAAACAAGGTATACAAAGTAAATCCATATTAATATACTGAGCTGTGAAGGGTTCAAGTCAACAACTTCTGTGAATAACCCATTACTATTGTGGACTGTTAGACTGTGTTGGATTGTTTTGCTGAATTCATGCACCTATAGTATTTAGATGCCAATGGAATACCCATGTCTGACAGGACTAAACCAAAAAAAGGAGCTACAAAGGAAGGACCATTTTGTATTTGTATATACAGAATAGTTAGGATGAATATACAGATGCTTTTGCTTAACTCAATGAGAAGATTTGTAGTAATAGTGTTTGGACAGGATATCCTGTCTGCTTCTTGTACTATGGATAACCACCAAAAAGATAACAATGTACAATGTATTAATTATTGAAACTGCCCTATTAATCAGCTTTGAAACTATCTCATTGATATTTATTTCTCAATAAAATTTTTTTAAAAAATAAAAAATACTCATGGCAGTCCTCCTATCTCAGCATCCCAAGTGCTGAGGTTACAGTCATTCATTACCATGCCTGGCTGGCATTGTCATTTTGATTTTGTATGATTTTTTTTAATTTAAGACTGTCTCGTGTAAGCTCCTACCATGGAATAGCATGCAGCCTTTTCAGGTGGAAACAAACCTTGCTAAAGAAGCCTCTTATAGATTTGTCTCATACATTTCCCATGAAGTCTGACTGCAAGATACATTCCAAGGTTCAAGCTTATGTTCACAACAAAACCTGAATATTTTGTTCCTTATTGATTATATGTTTATTTGTTAAACTCATGCCTCTGAAAAGACAATAAAGGATTTGTGAAAATGATCAGACTCTGCCATGGAAGACAACACTCTGTAACTGACTAGGCAGTTAATTTAATCATGACTGTGTTCCAGCAATTAAGGTTTTCCCCCTAAGTCAGACCACAATGGAAGACAAAGACTTATAGAATTGGCAGTGCTAGAAACACTTACTCATTGGGTGAATTTCAGCAGGGTCCTCCCTCTTTTGGGCCTCAGTTTCCCATTTGAAAGAAAAAGCAGTAATAATTTCACTTAGCTCAAGGCTTGCCAGGGAATGGAGCCTCGCCATATCTGTGAGGCTTCCAGAACAGCACACCAAGATCCCATGTGCTTCCTTTCATATTGTCCTCCCCACTCAGGAGACGTGGAGGAGCCAACCAGAGAGGGCATTTGGGTAAAACAGAAGGAACAGCTAGATGCAAAAGGAAAAGGGTAGGGAAAGGGTAAAAGATCAGCTTAGACACAGAGCCCAAGAACTAGCAGGGAGACTGCAGCCAAGAGAGGTCTTCAGGTGGGCCTATCTGAAGGGCTTGGAGGAGGCAGCCTGGTGCAGAGGGAAAAGTCAAAATGACCTTCTCAGTTAGAGAAGAGCTGCCACCTCTGCAAAAGTTCCAGTTTAAAAACTAGCAATAATCTATTCCCAAAAATATTTCTACTAGAAGGCCCTCCATTTCGAGAGAGAGATTCCCACATGACCATCTAGAGTTCACAGCCTTATAACCAAAGCCTACTGTCCTTGTGTTCTCTTCCAAATTTGGTGAAACAGTCCTGAACTCAAAATCTAATCCAGTTATTCTCTCACCATTGAACCTGGATGGATCTGACTGTGGTGTTTTGACTTACAATATGTTTTGAATCAGATTAATTTTACATAGACCACGCTATGGGGCATAAAAAGTGTTTGTTAAATGTTTCTGTGGCTCATGTAAAAATAACTGATTCCACATTAGGCCCATTCCACTGACTAGAAAACAAGACAGGAAATTATGTAAGCAATAAATTGTTTTTCATACCAAGGAGTTATGTAGGGAGGTAATGCTTATGCAGGTCATTGTCAGTTTATTTACCGGTATAGGTTATTCTCATTTTTAAATGACATAAGAGGGCCAGAATGGCAATAAATGTAAGTGGTCAGAAATGTTCTAGTCTATATTTTGACAAATTACCCCAGAACTTACTGATTTAAAACAACCACTATTTTATTATATTTCATGAATTCTGTAAGTCTAAACCTCAGCCAGGGCTTAGCTGGATGATTCACCCTCCCTTTGTAGGGTCAACTGAGGTTACTGGGTGGTATTTTGCAGGCCAGTGGGTGCTTAACTTCAAGCTGGCTTTGCTCATTTGTCTGGCTCTTTGTCAAAGATGGCTAGAAGGATAGGCCTCATTGGTTCTGCTGAACAGGACTCCAACAACTGACCTCCCCTACTTGGTCACTGAGTGGTGCTGGACCACACACCCAACCTTGATTTCCCTACCCTCAACTGCTCTCCCAAGAGAACCCCCAAGAACTTTCATGACCTTCTCTGACCACATTTGAGGTTACATGGTATCATTTCCATATTGACTATAAGCCAAGCCACAAGACCAGTCCAAATTCACCACAGAGAAATTAGACTTGTCTTGGATGGTAGAATGCAAAGTCACATTTAGAAGACATGTAGGGTATAGATATCATTGCAAAATATGTTCTATAAAAGATATTTGGGACAAAACAATCTCTGAGTGTTTCTCCACAGTATATACCTAAAACATTCAGCTACAACTTTGTCACCATTGAAAGATTCTTTGCCTTGATTTGAAGTTGTTTTCTTTGTTCTATCCTAGAATACCCACTTCCTGCCATCCCCGTCAGCGATGCATAAAGACAACTCTCACAGGACCAGGAGGATAGCACCAAATCATAAAGAACATTAAAATAACACCTGTGCCTTCAGAAAAACATAATTAGATATGGAATCTTATGGAGAAAACTGAATACATCGGAAGTCTTCTAAGGTAGCCTTTCTAGGAATCACTGGATTGAATGACACAACAAGCTGCCAGGTGGGGGCTGTGAGACTCATGCTTATGTCAGAACAGAGGGTCACTGCAGCCCCAGCACAGCAAGGTGGACCCAGACAGGTCAGCACAATTGCTTTCCTGGGTGAGTTATGAAGGCCTGCAGCCATATCTCTGAATTTTTTGTGAGAGCAGAAAAACATGCCTGCTACTACAGCCCAATCTCTGGCATCCTTCATGTCCACCTCAACCTCTTCTCTAAAGCTAAGTTAAGCAGATCCTGAAAGAGTGGCATTTCACTGCTTGGTTCTGTACTCCAAATTCTTTATTCTAGGATCAAATCCCCCACCAAGGCAATATTGGGTCAATGCTGGGTGATTTTCATAACATCTGAGCAGGGATAAAGATCAGGAATTTTCTGCCTCTGGCAAGCTTTGCTCTCTGATGTTCACAAGGCACTTTAGAAGCCTTTGTCCCAATCTTGATCAATTTTTTCATTTGCAAGATAGGAATGATGTCAACAATTCTTACCTCCATGGCCCACTTACGTGAATTGAATGATGTAATACCCAAAGCCACCAATGAACTCTAGATCACATTATTGTTGTATGCGTAATGAAGTGGGGCCAAGGGAAGTAGGTAATCCCTCTTCCAAAACATTTGTGTGGCCACCTTACCAAACATGATACAATTTTAGAATGCCATAGGGTTAATCAGTGTCACTTTCACCATTATAAAGCCCTCCCTGTCTACACAGCTTGGCTAATGGTTCTGAAATTAAATAAAACAAAAAGATAATCTACCATCTTGGAACACATAGTGCTTGATATTGCAGAGACATGAGCTCACATTCTTGTGGAGAGGTTCTTTCTATCTTGGCAACAGAATCATTTTCAAATAAATGCTAGTTCCAATAAGGACAGTGCCAAGACCTGGTTTCAACAAAGCCACTAGCCTAGCTGGTGGAGTTATTAAGAGTAATCTCTTAAAAAGAGGACAAAATAGTGTGTGAATGTGAACACTAGTTCATGGTTGGGCTTCACTAACATACAGGATGTTCTTTAGCATTTGGGACAAACCACAAATGCCTGGAACCAGGCCAACAAGGTATCGTTCAGAAATGATGACCTGGACCAAAGAGATCCCCTAAAGATGACTTCAGTAAGATGACCCCCTGGCCTACATAACCCCTTGCTCTCCTCTTTGCTGATGTAAACATTCCTTGAAACAGGGCAAGTTGTTTGTGAACCAGCTTCACAGCTGTTTCATCACTCTGCTAATATCAATATTAATTTTTGCAGGCTTCCTTTTTCAGCACATCAGGCTAGAGGTACAACTTATACTACACACCCCAGGGTTTGGCAAGGAGATCTGAATGCTTGCTCTAAAGGCACCACCTCCCTGGCCCCTCCCCTGAGGCAGAAATCTGGTTCAGGGCCAACATAGCAGAAGAGTAAGAAAAGCAAAGGCAAGCGCCTTCGCACAGGCCAAATCACCAAAGCTGAAAACAAGCACCTGGGCATCATGCGCCTGCCTCTGGTGCTCTTGACGCCAATTTCCCACTTGGCCAAGTGCGCACATTTAATTAATGTTCTGCA
The DNA here is from genome assembly GCA_004027165.1 of Ctenomys sociabilis. Classification (NCBI taxonomy): domain Eukaryota; kingdom Metazoa; phylum Chordata; class Mammalia; order Rodentia; family Ctenomyidae; genus Ctenomys; species Ctenomys sociabilis. The sequence continues at coordinate 159,970 of PVKA01000959.1, forward strand.
CGTCACCTCCTGCAAGTCATTAATAAGGATGCTCTGTAGACACCAGCCCATCGTGGAGCCTGCCAGAAGTGCGCCACTGGCCACCCTCTCGCAGCCAGTCCACAGTTGCCCACCACCTGCTCACGTGGCCTTCCTGACTGGTTTCCCCCCAGGACACAGAGCTCAGAGCTGACTCGGGTGAATTCATCTTTCAAATGAGATTTCTGGATGCATCCATTTCGTTGCCTTCACCCACTGATGTTGTAGTTTTTTTTTTTTTTTTAATTCTATTAAAAAATGCAATTAAATTTGTCTCATGGAATTTGCTCTTTAAAAATCCAGACAGCTGCTTGCTCATGGTAGCATTATGCTCTCGATTCTTACACATTTTTTCTTCATCTCCATTCCATTACTTTACTGAGGATTAAAGACAGGCTTACCAGATGGCAAATGCCGGGATCTCTCCCACCCCCACCTCCCACTCAGGAGACTGGGATCACCTCGGCCAGAACACACAGCCCAGGTCCCTCCGTGCAGCTTTTGGGAGAGATAAGAGATTGCTTCATTTGAACTCATTAGCAAATGCATAAGACACAGTTAAAGGGTAGAGAGACGAGAAGCCTAGGTCCCGCTCCCAGGAACCAGCTGAGACGGCCGAACAGGCATCTCTTCCCATGCCTCGGTTTCCCCATCTCTTCAGATTCTCTTGCTTCCTCCACCATGTCTCAGCCATAAAGCATTCATTAGGCAGTGAAGCAAATGAGGTAATGTCTGTGGTGAGATGGTGTGTGCGTTTCCAAAGAAAGACACCATATAAAAAGCATTCTGATTGCTAACAGTCAGGGACGCTGAGGATTGGGCCTGGCTGGCTTTATAAACTATTTAACTGCCTGCTTCTTGCAAAAACTATTTTTATCAGTTAATTACACATTTTTCTTATTAAATAACAATGTGAAAGCATTTCTTGCTCATTTTCCTGTCATGATTAATTTAATCTGCCTCCCTTTATTAAAAGTCCAGTTTTCTTCCCCTCATCTTACCCACCGTGATAGGCCAGTAAAAGCTCTTCTACTGTTCAGCTTCTCTGATTAACATTAACCCCTTATGTTTCATCCTGCTCCTCCTCTGAGCCCTGAGGATTTTGTCTTCTCTTTAGACTGTCTGTGTGTAAGGAAGCGTCAAGTCCTGAAGAACGGGCCCCGCAAGAATGGGTGGCTTCCTTCGTCTTTCCTGGATGGTGTCCTTCCTCCGCAGACAGGTTCCCAGGGTTAGGGCATAGTTAGGCCGAACCTGAGGAGACTTGAGATTCCAAGAGTGCTAGTGCAGATCCCTCTCACCGCAAGCATAAGTGGGGTGTGCCTGGGGCTGGAGGCAGGAGTAAAGTGAAGAGCCAGTATTTGTGGGATTCATTGCCCTATGGGACTCTTCTCCAATATTGCTGATTATTATTAATTAAAAGAATGCAGTATAGTGAATAATAATGTCAGTATTGTGCAATCAACCCCTTGATGTAGACAAGGGCATAAGGAGGGCCCTCACACTACTGCTTGAACCCACACTGAGACCAAACAGAGCTTGGGAAGAGAAATCAGAGCTCTTGAGGCAAAACCCATAACTACTACACCTACAGAAGGTATAACAGAAGAAGGAATTTCAAGTGTTTCCTTATTTGTCATTGCAGAGGGACTGCAGGCTCCACACTGGCCATGCCTGATGGCCCTCTGCTAAGACTCAGCTTTCACGTCACTGTCTTCTCGTGGTGGGAGGGGTGTGATAATGCGCTCCTGGTGACTGCAGTGCTGCGTAAGTCCCAGGCTGCTCTTCCTGCTGGGTTACAGAAGGGCTGCAGCTTCCTTCCTGGTCCTTCTCTCTGGCTTGTTTTTTCAATCTGAGGAAAGCCAGCTGCAGTGTGATGAGCTGCCCTGTGAAAAGAAACCAAATCCTACCAATAACCATGAGTTAGCTCAGATGCAGGGTTTCCAACCCCTCCTCCTAGCCTCTGAGGCAGATTAGATTGCAGCCCCACACAACAGTTTTGATTGCAACCACATACGAGATTTTGAGACAGAAGTACTCAGCTAATCCACACTCTTCCCATATTCTACAGAAATTTAAAGATAGTAAATGCCTGAGTTTTTTTTTTTTTTTAAGCTCTAAACTTGGGGGTAATTTGTTACCCAGCAGGAGATAACTAATACACCACCCCAGCTATTAAAAGTAATGTTAATCCAGAAATGGCTGCACCTAGTACTGTGATGGAGAAATGAAAATGTACTTCCTCCTTATCTTCTGCCCATGAAATTGTTCAAGAACCAAACCCTTTTTCATGTTGGATAGGAGTCTTATAACCACACCCAAAACAACTCTCCAAGCATTCAGCCTTAATAAATTATTTGCAGATAAGAAAAAAAATTTATCTACTGTCTCCAGAATAATGTAATGAAAAGAAACAGAATTAGCAGAGGTGACTGCACTTATAACCCAATAGACTAAACAGGTCATTTATACTTTTTGATCTCCATGTCCTTCTTTGATAAACTGCAGATGATCTGTTTGGATGTACAAAGGTACAAGGAACAGAATGCCCAACTAAAACAACTGAAAGAGGATTCATCTTTTCCCATTTGCCATCTTCAGTGTGGTGCCCGCCCCTTCTAGCCACAAGATGGTTGTAGCAGCTCCAACTCCCCTATCCTCCCAGACTAAAGGCCCTGGGCATAAAATGAAACATTCTTGTCTCTTGACCTAGACATGAGGAAAAAATTTTCCCCAGAATTCTTCCAGAACAATACCCCAGCCCTGACTTACTGCCTACTCCTAAGTATGGGGTAGAGCTTACCATGGTGGGTTTGGGTCCCTCTGAGGCTAGGAGAGGACAAGTCTCCTTAGAAGCAAATGGACATCCAAAAGACAGCTGGCAAGAGCTGGGGTTCTGAGCCATGTGTGGTGGCACATTCCTATAATGTCAACTCTGGGAGGATGACAAGTTCAAGCCCAGCCCAGGCAACTTATCTACTTAGTGAGATGCTGTATCAAAATAGAAAAGTAGAAAAAGAGCTGTCAGTGTAGCTCAGTGCAAAGGCCCAGGGTTCACTCCCCAACACCACCACCATTACTCCCAAAATAAGAACTTGAGGTTCCTTGCACAAAAAACAAGGAAGAGGAAGTATATTATTCTTTGCAGGCTGTGTTACACTGGAGTATAACATACATAGTAGCTTAACCAACAAAAACTTACTTTGTCCTCAGACTCCATACCTAGAGCAACTCACCGAAGCTCCATCCCTTCCCTGGGGGCTCTCAGAGCCAGGCTCCATTTCATCAGCACAAGGCCTCAGGAACTACCAAGGTAACAGGAGAGAACTCAAGAGGCCTTTGTCACTCAGTCACCTTTGCTCATTTTTCTTTGAGAAGAACCAGCAAACCAGCAAAAGCTAAAACAGAATTCTGGAATGGAGTTTCCTTCCTATCCCTAAAAATACAGCCCTCTAGCTTCTGGAAGGAGGAAAATGAAATGGGGATTGTACTGACCCCAGTGTGCAAACAATACTGTCTGCAATAAAGTTTCATTTCCTCACAAGGTTTTTGTGACATTCAAATTGAAACAGGAGATTAGGACATAGTAAAAACTGGCGGAGGAAGTGGGCGTGGCCTATTATTTACAAGATGCTGTGCACATGCGCAGGACAGGTCCCAAAGCCCTACACGTTCACTTCTTGCAAGAATTTGAGCAGGTTTTCACTAAGATGGCCTAGAATTGAGATCAGCCTGAGATGGGAATCCCAGTACCACCACTTAAGACCCATATGTAGACATTCTTGTGAGTTCGCTGGAGATATAGACAGCATGAAAGAACAGACTGTTCCTGAAGTGTTGGTTGTTCATAACTTTTATACCATGACAGTACGGGAGCCCACAATGTTTCCCAGACCTAGCCTGTACTTTTATCTCTGCTCTCACCCTGTTTTTTTGTTTTGTTTTGTTTTGTTTTATTTACTCTGCCCAACCCCTCTCTGCTGAGGCAGTTTCTCTCTTCATTTTTACCTTCCTCTTTTTTATGTATGTAATACAGGGTCTACAGGGTCTCACTACACAGATCGACTCCTAATGAGCCTCCTGTTTTCGGCCTCCCAAGTTCTGGGATTGCAGGCATGCACCACCATGCCCAGTCACTTTTGACTTGCATAAAGAAAGCTTGCCACTGATTTTTGCTCCTTTTGCCCAATTCTTTGGTCCAGATGGAGAAGAACCAGGAGTGTAGTTTAGAAGGAAAGGCAAGCAACCTGAACCTGGTAGTGTTGTTTGTGGGCCAACTTTCAAAAGCAAGCTCCCCAGTCATAAACTGAGAGAGGAATATCTTTCCAAAAATTCATTAAAAATAGAGCTACCAATCACTGGGCTGGAACAGATCACCAAAAGATAGACAAAACACTGTTGCCACTGTTGTTCCAGATAGAGTCACTGAGAAGGTATGTAATACCTGAACATCATTCAAGTGTGTTTTCCAGGCCCAAGTCTGCACATTCCAAACTTTTGTCTTCCTGTTTTTAGTTTCCAAGATCTTGCAAGGCCCTAAAGAGCACCCTAGTCAGAGAGGACACGAAACTACTCAGAAGTGGGACAGTGTCCAGAAATGTGCTGCAGAAAAGGCAGGAAATCTTGTAGATGCCATAGTTTCCCTCGTCTCCATTGAGGATCAGAGTTGGAAGAATGAGCTGTCACCATCTTTCTTTCCCTATCTCTTTCTGTGTGGCTCAAGAGAGAGAAGAGATTCCTGCTTGAGTCCATTCCCTTTCCTTCTCAGATCCTCTTTCTTAGCTAACATTATCAGTGACTTTGTAGTTGCAGGTTTCACTTCTCTTAAGAATGTCAGCTTATGAAAGAGCTATCAAGATGTGGTTAGTCTTGGGTGGACTGCAGTTTCAGATACACCCTGAAATTTTAGTGGATACAAAATTCCCACTAGGATTCCCTGCTCTGTTCCATCATATAGGAAGTACCTTCTCCACAGTCATTGAAATACCAACACCGAAAGTGGTTTTTCCATTTGACCTGACCATTAACACCACCTCAAAGGACAGAAGATCATGGACAGTACATGAGAGAGGTTTTCAGATGGGCAGGCCTAGAAATTCTGTCACTTCTGCCTCAAGTCATTATACGGTTCAATCATGTGACCATACCTAACTGCAAAGAATGCTGGGAAATGTAATTTAATTGTGTGTTCAGGAAGAAAGAAGAAAAGACAACTAGCAGTTTCTCCCACACTCACCCACGCAACTTCCTATTTTTCAACTTGGCAAAATCTGGCATCACAGAGTACTTCTGTGCAGAACTGTCCGGCGCCGCTCCCGTCCCGCGGAAGAAGACACTCAGACACCAAAATGCAGGTTAGTGAGCCTTTATGGATCGGGTGCAAGCCTCTACATGCGTCCGCTAGCTGGACGTCCTACGTGCAAGCAACAACGGATTTCCTGATACAGCAAGCTATATAGATTTCATAGACCAATCACAATTACATATGTTATCGGCAGGACCATAAAAACGGCGGGCTTTTCTCTAAATAGGAGGGGTTAAGGCACAGCAACAAAAACCCGGGAGCCGGGTATGGGC